>JABUQX010085012.1:25000-28120 GCA_015478945.1 Trachelipus rathkii | reverse complement strand
ACCAAAGTTTTTGATCAATAAAGCTAACATATCCATAACCGCAACTAAGAATATAATGTACAAATGCAACCCTAACATACCTCGCGTAATGAATAATCAGCTAACATCCTGAAATTCCCTACTTATCAAAGGTAAAGTAGCTAACAGGTCATACAATACTCGATATGTTCCCCCCTTTTCGCGCATATCAGCAATAGGTAAAGCCGTATTGCTAACAAATCCCTTACAAAGTACCAATTCGTCAAAAGATACCTACATCCTGAACTATGAATTGACACTATCTTCATTAAAGTGTCACTCTTTTCGAGTAATAACCTCATTTGACCTATGGAATAATCGTAGACGATTATGCAAAATGTCTAGGGGCCAAACCTAACATTACTCAACAACACCTTACCTATGCCTCACGTTTCTAAACACATAATCCGTCAAGTTAAACAGTAATCTCTAACAAAACTTCATTCATTTCTCTACAAATCAGTGTTATTTTTTCACAAATTGTCAATAGTAATATTTAACATAACGTAAACCTAACTTACGAATAAACAGTTTTTCATTAATCAAGAGTATTTAAAGGCAACAAATAACCTTCCGAGAGAAAACCCAAGGGGGATGCGCCCCTTGTAACACCTAACGCTTTCAGGAGGTAACCTGAAATATTTTTATCCTTACCCTATTTTAGACCTCTCCCCCCTTTCAGAAAATATCAATTCAAAACTGGTAGATTTGGCACAGCGCATCATACAGAGGCGATTTGATAGCACTGTAAGCACTGTAAGCACTACTTGGAGATCACCCCAGAGAGATGCATGAAGACCCATCTCGGGGTACCCTGAAGGGGGTGTAAGCGGTAAGGGCGCAGCCTCAATGGGCTTGTACCTTATGTACCGCTTCACCCGCCCTTCAAGGGTACCCCGAGATGGGGTCCTTTCATGTCCATTTCTCTGGGGTTGGATTCCATGTAGTGGCTTACAGTGCTTGCAAGGTGCTTATAATCGCCTTCTGTAATGATGCGCTGTTGGCCAATCTACCAGTTTTGAAATTGATATTTTTCTGAAAGGGGAGAGGTCTAAAATAGGTTAAGGATAAAAATTTTCGGTTACCTCCTGAAAGCTTATGGTGTTTACATGGGTTGCATCCCCTTGGTTTTCTCTCGAAAGGTTATGTGTTTGCTTTAGATCCTCTTGATTAATGAAAACTGTTTATCGTAAGTTGGTACGTTATGTTTAAATATTACTATGATACAATTGTGAAAATAACACTGCATTTGTTAGAGAAATGATGAGTTTTTGTAAAAATTTTACTGTGTTAACTGACGATGATGTGTTAGAAACGTGAGCATAGGTTTGTTAAGTTTTTTGTTGAGTAATGTTAGGTTTGCCTAGAATTTTTGCTAATGTCTACGATTATTCATAGGTCAAATGAATGTTAGTACTCGAAAAAGAGTGAACACTTTAATGAAAGATAGTGTCAATTCAATATGTTCAGGATGTTGGTATCTTTGACAGATTGGTCACTTTGTTAGGGATTTTGTTAGATAATACGGCTTTACCTATTGCTGATATGCCGAAAAGGGGGAACATATCGAGTATTGTGTATAGGACCTGTTAGCTACTTTACCTTTGATAAGTAGGGAATTTTATCAAGATGTTAGCTGTTATTCATACGCGAGGTATGTTAGGTTTTGCATTTGTACATTATATTCCTTGTCGCGGTTATGATTTGTATGTTAGCTTTATTGTTGCTAAAACTTTGTTGGTTAATCATATATTCGTAGGTTTTGTATATAAAAGAACCTATTTTTATGTTTATGTTTATCCAAGCAATGATACTCGAAATTGAACTTGACATCAAATAGTTCAATAGATCACGGGCGGGTGGATGGGTAGGGGACTGCAAGGGATGGGTTGGTTTGAATTACTGATTTACTGAATTACCTGCTTTAAAATCATAACTATTACGCTTTACTTGTGATATTCTTATTCAAAGAACTTAATTTTATGTTATGTCAGGATAAAACTTTGCTATTTTTTATGTTATGTTTGGTTTAAACTTTGTTATGTTTGCAATTATTCGTGGGGATTATGATATTTACGAAGTTATGATGAATTTTTTGTTAATTTTTACTATGTTGATGTAAAAATTTGATACGTTAGCAATATATTCGTTGTTTGTATGATGATTAGACTGGGTTATGCTAAATTTTTTAAATATTAAGATGTTAATGTAAAATTAACATCCGATATGCTAGAGATATCTTGATAAAAGTGTGAATAGTTTAGTTTTGTACGATGTGGTTTAAGGTAGCTTTACTGTTTGTTAAGTTAGAAATTTTGGTTATGTAGTAGTTTTAATTCGCCGTATGGTGTGTTAAGTTTGTCGTTGTACATTATATTTCTTAGTTCAGGTTATGTTATGTTAGCTTTTATTAATGTAAAAAACTTTGTTCGATACCATATGTTCGATGGTTAGTATATAAAGACCCTTATTTTTGTGTTATGTTTATCCGAAATGATACTCGAACATATGACATGAATCAATAGATCAATAGATCAAAGGTCATGGGTGGGAGGGGTGGGGAAGGGTCGATGGTTTTGATTTACTGATCTTAAAAATCAGTAAACTATTAAATTTTACTATGATATTTTATTCAAAGAACTTATCTTTTATGTTTATGTTTGGAAAAACTTTTGTTATGTTGCAGTTTATTCGTTGGTCTGTAATGATAAATTAGACAAGGTATGATAAAATTGTTGTTAAATATTACTGTGTCAATGTAAAATTTAACGTTAACATGTTAGAGTATGCTAGGGAAATAAGTATCGATAGTTACGTTTTTGTATGTAAATGTTAGTTACTTTATGGTGTTAAGTGTGGAACTTTGTTAATGTTAACAGTTTAATTAGTGTGTAAGCTGTGTTTGGGTTTGTCGTTGTACATTTTTTTCTTAGTTCATATGATGCCTATTTAGCTTTATTAATGTGAAACATTGTTATGTTTAGCATATATTCGTTGGTTAGTATATAAAGAAACTCGTTTTTTGTGCTATGTTTATCCGAATGATACTCGAAATGCTACGTAATTCGATAGTGTTTAATGTAAAATTACATTGATATGTTA
>JABUQX010085012.1:5000-10000 GCA_015478945.1 Trachelipus rathkii | reverse complement strand
CAATTTCCAGAAACTTTGGAACTTCTGGAATTTGTCGATGTTTAGTCTAATTGTCGAGAGATCAACGAATCGAACTGCCACAAATTGGTGTTGTCAGCATGTTTCGACATACTTCGAAAAATTGCTTACTGAGCATAAAAATCAGCTCTCCGTTCTGATAGTTTAACATGATGTGCCAATTTTCAGACAGTTGAATCTCTCGTATCTTTATGTCAGAGAGAAATTAAATGTTGAACCACTGACAACTCACAATCGGTGTTGAAGAGTTGCGAAACGTTAAAAGGTGAAAGGCTTAGCAGATACGCCAGGTATATCTGATTTTACCCGCTGAGATTCAATTGATTATCAAATATGCGAATCTTGCTCAGCAGTTTTAATCCTGCACATTACTTACAAGAATCCCTTCTCGTTCCTTTGCCAATAAACTAATAAAGTGAATATTCCTTCTTTCTATGACAAATTTCAACATACACGATGAAAGTAGAGCTCCCATGAGCTCTAAGCGGGGAATAGGAAGCTCTTTTATAAAAGATACTTTCACCTTTGATAATAATACATAAGAGATGTGTACAGAGTCTGCACAAGAGATCACACCACCCGTACCTATGCAGAGCCAGATGCATCGAAAAGGTGATTCCAAGGTTAATGAATAATATAAGTGTCTAGCAACTTTAAGGTTTAAACATTGGGTTCAAATTGAACCACAATTATCTCCATATCCTTTTTGAATATCAGGAATCTTTGTGTCCCAGTCAAGTTTTAATTTCCAAATTTTTAAAGAGCTTTTTACCTCTATAACTACGGTGACAAAACACAAGAGGTCAAATGCGATTCAACATGTGCAATTATTTACGTTTTGTAATAGCTTCTGGGTCGGAGCTGCGAGTGGGGTAGGGCTTGGTATCTGAAGAGGTATCCCATTCCATCCCTAAAATTTTTAAACAAGATTCTTCTATGCCCAATTCCTTTTCTTGGAACATAGAAGTAGCGAGAGATGAGTTGGAAACCATTCTCTTAAATTTAAACCAGCCTCTGTAAACAAGGACCTCGTTTCCAAAAAAAGTTAGGTTATCCTCCTCGGTGTCAAATGTACCGAAGAGGTTGTCTACGTAAATTTGCTCTAAGATGGCATCTTTATATGCCGTTTGGGATTTATCTACATGGTGTTGGAGGAATTCTGCCAATAAAAATGACACAAGTTGCTCAAATAGTACCTATATGTCACTATAGGCGTTTGTGGGTCGGAGGGATCTCTGACCCATAGGAAACGAGTTGAATCTCAATCCTTTTCTGCAAAACGAATGCCTAAGAAGGCCTTTTCGATATCAGATGAAGTTGCACATTTTTTGATTCTGAATTTTAATAATAATTTTCCCAGATCTGCTATCAGGGACGGACCACTGAGTAAATAGAAATTTGAACTGGGATTGTTAGATGAGCAGTCGTATACTAAACGGAGTTTAGTTGTTGAAGAATTTTTGCGCACCCAATGATGGGGTAGGTAGTGTAACTTGGCTTCAAGATGAAGGGGGTGGAAGGTTTCACTTCCTCGATGAAGTCAAGGAACTTCCTTTATACATCTTATTATGGTTTAAAATTCGGTCAGTCCTGAGCCGCTTTAGTACACTATAAAGTCGACGTTTCGACAAAAAATAATTATTTCTGTAAATTCAAATTGTGCCATGGCAATGACACTACATATTTCCCATTTATGAAGCGCAAAATTTTCCTTTGAAGAATTCAAAGGGTATTTTTTTCACCTAAAGTAAAACTGCTCACCAGCGATCAATACTGGGAGAAGCCATAAAAGCAAGGTCTCGCCTATGGAGTTATTATATATTCCTCTCTCTGTTACATTACAGAACGAGGGTTAGGGCCTCACCGGAGACATTATTTATATTCTATATTTTTTATGAAGCAGAATCTACTAGAAGTCAGCTGAGCAGATTAAAATATTTTTATCAAATCTTTGAAAAATGTGAGAGTCCTCACAAGTCTCAGAGGAACAAAAATTCATATTTTTTTTACTTTTAGGAAAACTTTCTCCCAAAACCGCTTGAGACTTCTTCACCAACCTCAGTTGAGGTAAAAAAGCAATTTTTTACCTTTACAGACGGGGAAGATATTTGACAAGCCTCGTCCGAGGCAGACAAAACCTTAAACCTGTTTACTAAATCTAAATATTCCTCTTGGGAAAAACAAGAAGGATGATGCGCATTATTTACAACTCCCCCCCCCCATCTTCGAAGTGTGAAGGATTAAATTTTAAAAGTCTACAGCCCAATTATACATAGGGGAGGATATTTTTAGTAAAGCTATAGTCTTCTCCTCAATGTATAGGGAGAAGAAAAGAATATTAAAGTTTTTTTTATAGAATGGCTAAAACTAACTACTGGATCAAAAAATTGGACTTCGGCACTAAAATAAGAAACAATGGTGACTTGAGAATCTGTGTCACCAGAAGCAAATGGGAATTTGCCCCATACAATATGACCTAGATTGGTTTTCAACAAATTTACTTTATTTATTTTCTCATATGATTGGAGAAAATGGAGGAGATTGTCGGACCCCAGAAGTAACCCAATATCTGTAATAACGTCTGAAGTTGAATAAGGATTAACAAGAGGGATACGATATTGTCTGAGCATTTGTGTGGTCTTCATAAGCCCAGGTATTTTAAAATCGTTGGAAAGGCGATCTACTATAACAGCAGAAATAGGTATCACCCCCTCCTTGGTATTGATGTTTAATGTGACCACATCATGTACTGAAGGAGTGCCTTTTTTATTAAGGCAATTATGGATACGACTTTATGACGAAAATAAAGTTCAATGTTTTAGCCACTGATTTTTGAACCATCGTAAGTGGCTTGCCTTGATCGAATATACTCGAACAAGGATGGTTTGTCTCCTTTAATTTATTTTTAATATCCACAAAGTCATCCTCACTTTTGAAGATCATTTAATCTTGTGTCCCAGTCAAGTTTAATTTTCCAAGTTTTGATAAAAGCATTTACCTCTTCATAACTTACGGGTTGACAAAAACCACAAGATGATCAAATGCAAATTGCAAACATGGCAATAGATTTACGTTTTTATTAGCTTCTGGTCAAGCTATGAGTAGTAACATGGTATCTGAAGAGTATCCCATTCCATCCCTAAAATTTTTAAACAAGATTCTACTTTTGCCCAATTCTTTTCTTGAAACATAGAAGTAGCAAGAGATGATTTTGAACATTTCTCTTAAAATTTTAAAACTGTCACAGTTACAAGGACCTGTTAAAAAAAAAATAAGTGTTTTATTTCCTCCTCGGGTCAAATGTACCGAAAGAGTTTGTCTACGTAAATTTGCTCAAGATGCACTCTTATATGCCATTTGGGATTATTACAAAGGTGGTGGAGGAATTCTGCCAATAAAAATGATACTACAAGTTGCCTCCAAATAGTACTATTTAAACCATATGGTCAACTATAGGCGTTGTGGTCCGAAGATCTACTGACCCATAGGAACGAGTTGAATCTCGATCCTTTTCTGCAAAACGAATGCCTAAGAAGGCCTTTCGATATCAGATGAAGTTGCAAATTTTGTTATTCTGAATCTTTATAATAATTTTCCCAGATCTGCTATCAAGGACGGACTGAGTAAATAGAAATTTAACTGGATGTTAGATGAGCAGTCGTTATACTAAACGGAGTTTAGTTGTAGAGGAATTTTTGCGCACCCCATGATGGGGTTGTAGTGTAACTTGGCTTCAAATGAAAGGGTGGTAGGTTTCACTTCCTCGATGAATCAAGGGACAGCTGTGCTTTATACATCGTTATATAGTTTAATAATTCGGCCGAGTCCTGACCCTTTAGTACACTATAAAAGTCGACGTTCGACAAAAAATAATTATCTGGTAAATTGGGATGTTTGCCATGATAATGACACTACATATTTCCCATTTATGAAGCGCAAATTTTCTTTAAATCAAGGGTAGTTTTTTTCACCTAAAGTAAATCTGCTCATCAGGCAATTCCCAATAATGAGAGAGACCATTAAACGATTCAGTCGTATATGTGGTTTCTATTACATTACTTATTTGAATGCAAATTGCTTTACGCCTCAAAATGTCAACAATTTTCTATATTTTTATGAAGCAGAAATAAGTTATTAGAATTTCACAGCTGAAAGCAGATATAATAATTTTTATCAATATTTGAAAAATGTGAGAGTCCTCACAAGTCTCAGAGGAGACAAATTCATATTTTTGTACTTTTAGAGGGAGAAAATAATATTCTTTTCAAAAGGTGAGACTCCTCACCAACCTCATTGAGTAAAATCATATTTTTATACTTCAGAGGGAAGATAATTTGACAAGCCTCGTCGAGGCAACAAAACTAAAACCGTTTACTAATCTAAATATTCCTCTGGAAAAACAAGAAGGATGATGCGCATTATTACAACTCCCCCCCCCCCCCGGCATCTCGAAGGGGTGAAGGATTTAAATTTAAAGAGTCTACAGCCTCAGTTATACATAGGGGAGGATTTTTAAGTAAAGCTATAGGTTCTTTCTCCTCAATTATAGGGAGAAAGAAAGAATGATTAAAGTTTTTATGATTAGAATGGCTAAAAGTAACTACTGGATCAAAAAATTGGACTTCGGCACTAAATTAAGAAACAATGGTGACTTGAGAATCTGTGTCACCAGAAGCAAATGGGAATTTGCCCCATACAATATGACCTAGATTGGTTTTCAACAAATTTACTTTATTTATTTTCTCATATGATTGGAGAAAATGGAGGAGATTGTCGGACCCCAGAAGTAACCCAATATCTGTAATAACGTCTGAAGTTGAATAAGGATTAACAAGAGGGATACGATATTGTCTGAGCATTTGTGTGGTCTTCATAAGCCCAGGTATTTTAAAATCGTTGGAAAGGCGATCTACTATAACAGCAGAAATAGGTATCACCCCCTCCTTGGTATTGATGTTTTAATGTGACCACAATCATTTTAC
>JABUQX010085011.1:47500-52500 GCA_015478945.1 Trachelipus rathkii | reverse complement strand
TTCTTTCAAATCAATACCTCAGTTTGAAATAAAATTGTAAGAACCTATGTGATACGACCTCTAGACAAACAACACTATCTACTATACACATAACACTGCATACACATACAATATACACATATCTTTATTATAGGACTTGATAATAGCAGTACATTAACAGGTCGAGTGGAAGTTTTGACTTGGATATCTCAGTTTTTACCAAACATATGTATAACCATTGTGTATGACTCAGAGAGTACCCATTAAGTTTCTGTTGTTAAGTTTCATATATATGTGTAATATAAAGCTGATGTTAGAGCATAAGTCCATGTAATGGGCTGCTGCTACATATATTTATGCAACATGGGGCTGTTGACAGAGCGTAAGTCTATGTATTAATAAACTTATAATTTTTTAAATTTCATTTTAAAGGGTAAACCACAGTTTTGGGGTTCCGGCCCCCATCTCATTGGTTGTCCCTAGACAACCTTGAGTGTATTGAAATATGTTGTCATAATTCTACATCACTGGAAGAACATATCATACCGACACGACTAAAATTATGGTGATAGCACATATATATTTTACTAACATCGGCACCCGACCGACCTGCGCCCGGGTAGCGTAGCCGATAGTCTCCAAATGACCTCATTTTTTCTTTATCTAAGAAACTTCTTATTCTTCCTTCATCTTTCTTTCTTCCTCCTTCGTCCTCGTAATTTTCCTTCTTTTTTCCAGCTGAGAACCCACTCAAGGGTTCTCGAACTCATTTTTGGGGTTGTCAAACCCCAAAATTCGGAATCTATTGTCCTTTGAAACATACATAAACACACCTCACAATTGATTCAATATGCAACTGGAGCCAGACATTTCAGGTCTACTCACGCCTCACAAAACTCCGCTCGGCCATGTGCTCCATCAGAATGAAGAGCTTCTTCATTCCTTCTTCTTTCTCTTCTTCTTCTTCTTCTTCTTCTTCTCTTCTTCTTCTTTCTTCTTCTCTTTCATCTCTTCTTCTTCTTTTTGCTTTTTTTCTTTTCCTCCTTTTTTTCTTTTTCCTTTTTCTTTTTTCTTTTTTTTTCACTTTTTTTCTTTTTCCTTTTTTTCTTCTTCTTCTTATCTCTTCTTCTCTTCTTTCTTCTTCTTCTTTTCTTTCTTCTTCTTCTTCTTCTTTCTCTTCTTCTTCTTCTTTCTCCTTTTCTTCCTTCTTCTTCTTTCATTCTTCTTCTTCTTCTTCTTCTCTATCTCTTCTTTTTTCCTCTTCTTCTTCTTACTCCTCCTCCTTCTTTTTTTCCAGTAACAAAGATGAGTCATCAAAGCTGAGGCATCAAAGATTGAGTCATCACCAGCTGAGGCATCAAAGGTTTAGCATCAAAAGTGAGCGCCTCAAAATTTGAGGCAATCAAAATTATCGAGTGTGTGTGTGTGGTGTAGTGGTATATGGTGTGAGTGTAGTGTCTATGGGTGAGTGTAAGTGTCTATGGTGGGAGGGTAGTTGTGCTAGTGGGGTGTGTGTCATTGTGGTATAAGTGTGTGTGTATGTATGTGTAGCTGTGAGCTAGGGTGGGTGTATGCATCAAGGGCGGGGTATACGTGTGTGTAATAAGTAGACATTGCGGGTGTGCGTGTGTGGTATAAAAGAGCCAGCGGTGTTTATAACTATCCGTGTGTGTGTGTCGTGTGTAGGTGGTGAGTTAGGACAGTTTACATACAGGAACTCAAGTTAGGGCAGGTACCTACATGACACCTGCACCTTCAACAACCATGGTAGCCCGTTTGAAGAGAATATCTTAACTTGAAAGCTTTTAAAAACCAAAATATATATATGAGCACCGCAGCACCGGTGCAAAAGACCTTAAGGAAAGCTTTGATGCACTCGGTAATGCCTGAAATCAACTCGGCATACCTCGAAACATAGGGATGATACAAGTTTCAACTCTCTAGCTCGAAATAACAAAGTTGAATATGCACTAGAAAAGGGGGGCTAAGGGTACTACTCTTAGAAAGGAAGGAACCGATCCTAACAATTCTAATACACACAATCGAATCCTCATACGCTCAAAACATAGGGGGTAGACACTAATATTAGGTGTATTATGAGTAGGTCACGCCTGCCTAGAAGTGCTAGAAAAAGGATTGGGTACTAAACTCGTAGAAGGAAGCATCCTAACACTTTTTATTCTAATATACACCAATCGAATCCACGACCTTATAAACATAGGGTGCACTATTAGGTGTATTCTAGGATGTAGGGCATGTCGTGCTAGAAGCTAGTAGGAATCAGTTGTCCAAACTGAATAATATCCTCAAAAATGAGTTCTCACCATGAAACATATATGTAGACAACCCTCATTGTCCTAATATGCTGGTTGGAGGCCACGAATTTCCATATCTGGCACCGCAATAACCAGCTCCGGCTCCGGTCCCATATGGTTCGCCAATTAATTTAAACATAAGCACATTCTATTTATTTTTTAATTTTTCCTCTCCCTTTTTTTCCTATACACTCATGCAATTTTCAAGCTTTCTAAGTCCACATTTTTAGGTTTTTGGGGGCGGGGACCCCACCCCCCCTTAGACGTAGCGGTTTGAAACATTGGATGCAACAATGTTGAACATATAAAGAACGCTTGCCAAGTTTGAAGATGTACGGATGTCTCTAACACTCTTTGCAAGATGTTGACATTTGTGTCATTTTTTACCCTATAAATGACCCGGCTGGGGCCCTGGGACTCTGGCGTTCGGGAAAGTAACTAGGGGAATCTCATTTTTGAGACATTCTACCCACTGTTGGACACCGTATGATAGTTTTGACGAAGTAGCCATCTACGAAAAACGCATGTTGACGTCTAAAAACCGCAGACGGCTTGAAACACCGGTTGGATAGCGGCAACGCTCGGCATACCTCAACAACATACTAAACCTCTTAAACTCCGTTTCGTAACTCCGAGAAACAAAATGTTGTACAGGCGTATTAGAAAACGGGGGTAGGGTAATATCTAAGTACTAACAACTCTTTATTAGGAAGAAATCGATTCCGTCGTAAACGTACAGGAATCGCATTCAAACACAGTGTCGTTATGTAAATTCGATACAAAATATCGGCATATATTCTAACACATAACGATATATCGCACTATGCAGGGTAGAAAGGGGGTGGGTACTAACTCGTATAGAAAGAACCAACCTAGCCAACCATTCTAATAATCACCAATCGAAATCACTCATACATTATAAGTCCATAAGGGAATAGAACCAATATTAGCCGTATTCTATAACGTAGGACATGACATGCTAGAAAATGCTAGAAAAGGGGGGTGGGGAGCTAACTCATAGAAGGAAGCATCCTAGCAAACATTCTAATATACACCATGATTCCCCGTACCTTAGTAACTAGGAAAGTAGACAACATTATTAGCCGTATTCTACTGAGTATGGATTATGTCGGCTAGAAGGGGTGGGGTAAAACTCGTAAGACCGGAAGCATCCTGAACATTCTAATATACACCAATCGATCCCCTAAACCTTATAACATAGGGGTAGACGCACTCTAATATCGGGTGTATTCTACAATATGCGACGCACGTTGCTAAGAAGCTAGAATATATAGAATATAGAATATAAAATATAGAATATAGAAGCAGGTGACCTTTTTTCGGTTGGCGGTCCCTTTTGAAGTAACGAAGCAGCTGACCTTTGCGGTCACTTTGCGGTTAAAAACGGGTTCCAAATCTGTTGTATACTACTTAGCATAATCAAATTATTTCTGAATTACTCTCTAAGATCAATGAATAATATCCTTAATCACTAACAATATCATTCAACGATATATTTTTTTTTATTAAATATTATATATACTATTTTTTCTTTACAACTTCTAATGACTTACAATTTGTAGGTAGAATGAAATAAAATCTATGAAAACTTAACTTTGTCTCAAAAAGATCTTGCTATCACCCTTTAATTTCTAATTCAACTTAATTAAGTAAAGGTTTTTTTGACTCCACTTTAAAATGGTACGACAAAAAAAGTAATGCAGCGCTTATAATGCTTTAGCAGAAGTTTTTAGGGAAATTCATCTTCTTCAACCTGTAGACTCTGCTGTCAGCGACAAATAGTTTTCAGGAGGATGAATTAATGAGTTCTGCTTTGAAATATGATGAATTTTCATCCAGTTTGAAATTTATTTTATAGTACTGTTTTTCAGCATACTATTATACGATAACCAGTTCCCTTATACATTTATATCAAATTTTCACACTATGGCTGCTAATAAAATAGATTCTCTCCTTATCAATACACTTGAGGAAAAAAAAAGTAACTCAACGAATTTTTTCATTTATTATATATGCGTTGTGTTAAATTATTCAATTAATCAAACAAAATAATTTTATTTCATTCCAGACATGGAAAATAGCTTTGCATGTTGAGGAGAGCTGCATCAAATGAATTCTTGTGTTGTGTATACTTTATATTAAAGGTACTCAAAACATTTTTAATATATTAAATGAGTTGAACGTTTTTTGCAGTTGATAAGCCTCGCCCTTATTCAAATTGGTCAAATATATTATGAGCGGAGAGAGCAAAAATTCAATGACTAGATGAAATTATTCTTTACTTGCAGATATGCACTGCAATTACATGCCATAAGAGGTCGAATAAGATTACACTAGAAACATATATTTATAGATTTCCCTATATTGGTCATCATAAATATGCTCAGTTTTATTATTTCAATAATTCTTTGTTTTATAATTCAAAATTTTCTTTCTTGCACTTTTTCTCTGAATTTTTGTATTTATTTGCTAAAAAAAAAAAAAAAAAAGTTAATCTTCACTTGAATAAAGGCACCCGTTCATGAAGATAATCTTCTCTTAAAGTTTTAGTTGCACTTCTATTAAAACCCGTCGTATTATATTACCATTGCATAGTATATTAAAAATAAAAAGGAAAGTTGAAAAAAAAGGCAAAAAAATTTTGTAAATAAAAATAGCAACACACACGTTATTTATCAGGAACTC
>JABUQX010085011.1:35000-45000 GCA_015478945.1 Trachelipus rathkii | reverse complement strand
GATTTGGAATAATCTATTTAATTTGTAAAGAGTTAATATTGATTGAAAATAAAATTATATATATATGATATTATTAATATTATATATTATATAATATATTTATATATATATATATAATATATATATATATATATATATATATATATATATATATATATATATATATATATAATATCTTAGTGTAAAGTAAAAAAAACATTTCCAAAATTAATTTAATAATGTAAATAAAAATATAAATTAAATTTGAATTATAATGAGAGAAGCAAATGTTTAGAAAGAACTTAATTAAGAATAATTGAAATAAAAAAGTTAAAATAAAGGTTCTATATAATTTATATTAAGAATGGAAAAAAAAAAGTAGAATGATTCGAAAATAAAAATAAATTAAAGATAATTAAATTAAAATAAATAAAAATAGAAAATATATAAGAATATGTAAAAGATGAGTATATTTGTAAGAGAATAACCTTCTCAACCTTATACTCTCACAATAAGGTAAATAGATATCTCTGAACAAATAAATATAACCCCTCACACAGTGAATACAACGGAAAAGTCATCTAATAAAAGTGTTAAAACCCTGGTAGTATTGGAAATGATACTTTGGATACTTGATAAAGGTGTTATAGTTTGATACATGAAAACTTTCTGCGAATGAAAAAGAAAAGGTTAGAAAGCAGAGGGTTATTTTTTAAGATATTAAAAAAGTGAATGAAAAATTAAGAAGCATTAGAAATCCGTATCTTTAATTTAGAACATGATAGCAAAAGTTAATAATGTTTTGAAACACATCTGTGTAGAAGAAACAATTATTGTATTGATATAAGAGTCTAACTCTTAAATAGGAAACGACACATAAAAAATACTGTAAAAAGTATTTAATACTTGACAACTTGATAACTGACACAAAGTGAACGATACAATACAAACCATGCTCCGAGAACACACATATCAAGAGAATGGAAAGAATTTTACATAAAACTAAATAAAGAAAAGCTAATAATGGAGTATATAAAATGTTTATAAATGAGATTGTTAATCAAAAATTTATTGATAATATGAGTAGTTATTCAATTGACGCAATTCTTTAAGCGTTCGCCTATAAATAAATTTAATTTTTTGTGCTTATTCTAAACTCTCCTAACCTCACTCATCATCCACACCCTTTAAATATCACATCTCTGGAAATTTAAATTCAAACAACCACATTACACTACTCCACTCACATACACCTATTATGAAAATTTTTGAAAATGGAATTTTTAATTATGAGGACCCACAGCAAATAATGATAAGGAAACAGCTAATACCATTAATGAAAAATTTTAATGGTATAATACAAAAAATTAAGAATGAAGCCGTGAATAATATTTTAATTAATTCTATTATACAATTATATCTGAAAAGAAGTTGAAAACTTAACTAAGAGAAAGTTCGTGCAGAGTCACCATGAATAAATACAATTATGAAGGAAACAGCCGTACATCTATCATTTCATAATAATACATAGAAATTTAATAAATATTATTATAAAGCACACAAACCTCAACAAATGTTTTAATTAAACCTTTTATATTATAAGAAGAAGAATTTTAAAAGAGTTTGTAAAAAATTGATTTAAAAATAACATAATAATAAGCTATAATATATATATAATATATATATATATATATACTATCATATACTATATATATCACTAATATACTAATATATATATACCCTATATATCATATATATATATATATAAATAATATAATATATATACTATATATTTAATAATATATATATTAAAGTGATGAAAAAATTTAAATGAATAAGATTAAATAATTTGATGTTTAAAGTATGTATTATGACTTATGTGCATTTGATAAATTTTAAAGAGAGTACCGTACACATATAGTCCAGAAAAGTCGTAATTTTTAGTTAAAGAGAATTAAAATAGAGTTTAGAGAATGTGAAAAAATAGAGAAAAAATGAAACAATATTTACAATTTAAAATATTAAAAAGCCAATAAAGAAATTTTTTTTTTGTTTTTGTTTTTTTGAAAAATTTAAGAAAAAATTTTAGAAATTAATAATATTTAAATTTTGTTTCTTATTTTAGAAAAATAATGAATATGAATATGGAAAACACAAGAACATATTACAACCCCACAAGTGAAGCCCAGAAAAAAAGTTGATAGAATCTGATAAAATGGGTGAAAAGTGATCCTAGGAGTACTACTAAAGAACAGTATAACCGAATATCCAAAATTAAATAACTTTAAAAAAATATATATATATATATTTTAGATATAATATATAATATATACTACCTACATACATATCTATACTCACTAGTATAATATATCACCACATTAATACATATATATATATATATATATATAATAATATATACCCCTATACTACCTATAACTATATACTATAGTCTCACTCACTCACCTATACTATATACACCTTAACTACTAACTATAACTACTATATACTCTATCACAATATATATATATATATAGCTATATAATATATATATACCTTATAAATAACTTTATAACCACCTACCATCACTATATATATATATATATAATATAATATATCAATATATATATATATATAATATATATATATATATATAATATATATATATATATATATATATATATACTACTAAATAATATACTATATATATATTATAATATACTATATATAGTATATTATATATATATCATAATATATAATATATATATAATATATATATATGATAATAATATATATATATATAATATATAGAACATTTAGATTATTTTTTAGGAATAAAATTAAATACATACATATATATTTTTTTAAAATTTCTTAAAATTTTAAGGAACAGTGGACACGTCACTTTTAATCATTCCCCCCAGTACATGTCCGAGAAATAAAATTTTAAAGTAAATACAATTATGAATAGAAAAAATTCATAAAAAATTAATTAATAAGAAATATGTAAGACAATAGTAATGTATTAAAAAAATTTTATTAAAATATATAATCTTATAAAAGATCAAAAGATAATAAGATGTATTATACAGAAGTACAGAGAATAAAAACCATAAAAAATATTTAGTTAATATAGAAAAATGGAAAAAAAATAAATAAAAATTTAAAATCAAATATATGGTATGCTAAATGTAAAATATTAAAATTAAATTATAATGAAAATTATGGGCAAGATTAATGCTAGAAAAATATTAATTTTTTATTGCGAGGAGTTAAAAATTTATACATATACATAAAAAACTCATAAACTACACACTAACTATATCTCATGTGGTTAGATAACTCTCATCCCAAATGTGACCTATACTACTATATATATATATATACTATATCATATATATATATATACTATATATATTATATATATATATTAACAATATATAATGAAAAAAATAAGAGAACATATGAATTAAAACAATATAATCTTAATTCTATTTATAACCTCTTTTATCTCCATAGTACTTATCCTTTTACACTCTCTTGAGAATAATGAAAAATTAAAAGAAAAGAGATCAACTTTAATTACTATTTTTCGAATCAAAGCTTTTAACTCTTGTGATCCATTCTGTAATACTTTCAACTTATCAGTCACTTGGTCCATAATGAGAAGCTATAAAAACAATAAGAAGATAAAGAGGATTAGTAAAGAAAGGTGAAAGACTTATGGAATTTTAAAACTTGTTATAAGGGAATAAAAAAACTCTTAATATGAGTTTTTAATTTAATAATGTATAAATAAAAAGTTTGTATAGTATAAGTTTGATAATTGAAAAAGGGGTTGATAAAAATTAAATATATATCACCATATATAGTATATATATATATATAAATATATTAGACTACTACTACTAATATATACTAAATACTATATAACATATACTCACTACTCACTATCATATATATATTTATACATATATATAATTACATCCATTTAAGGTTTTTATTTCAAAACTAACTTACGAAATATGATTAAATGATTATTATTATATTATTATTATATTTTAGTATACTATTTATTATTATTAATTATTATTATTAATTATTATTATGATAACATGATACACTATTATTAAATTATGATTATTGCTTTTTGAAACCTTATTAGAAGGAAGAGAAGTGAAGTTAAAAAAAACACTTCCCCCCCCCACACCTCACACACTTTAATTCTTATCCTACGCAAAGTAAACGAACCGATCAATAAAATCATATCCTTTATAAAACAAATTAAATGAAGAATGACAACCGCATATATTTTTCATTCTATTCCCAATGTTTAGTAGGCTAGCCCAAAAGTTTAGTAGGCCTCAGACCCTAAATTAGCTATGGTCTGTTGTACATGTATCGATTATCAGCTACTACTATACCCAGGTAATTATATATAGGGCGACTAAGTCGTGAGCCTCACGTATTATACTATACCCCTATATATATATTACTCACACACACCTACCCCTACTATCACACTATAATAAATATAAATATTATATATCAATGATATCCACTCACTATAAATATATACCTTATACATAAATATATATATATATTATAATATATATATATATATAATAGACTAACACTGCTAATAACAACTACTCACTCTATATAATACTATATAATATATATAATATATTTACTATATATATATATATATATATATATCACTACTACCCTATATCACCACTATACCCACACTACCACCTACTCTAATATATTTAACTATATCATACGTACTATCATAACCTACCCTCATACCCTCCTATATTATATATATATAAAAGATATGTAGACTAAGAGATACAACAAATTTGAATAGTAAGAAGAGGAAAAGAGTTAAGAGAATGGGTGGCACACGACCTAGAATTGAAGATATTATATATTTAAATTTAGATTCGTAGAAATAAGAAGATAATGAGTAAATTGTAGAGTGATTTGATAATAATGGGAAAAAAATAAAGGAATAAAGAAAATACGTAATGAAAAAACAGACTCACTAAGTAGTTAAGAAAGTGTAAAAAAAAAATTAATATGATGGGTAAAAAGAAAAGCCTACCGCTCCCCACTTTCTCATCATAGCAAAAAAGAAACTCAAATCATACTGACGAGGACACACTCTTTTTAACTAATACTACTATATTATATATAATATACCTCTAACTATCACACCCTCACTAATACTCACCTCTCACCCTACCATACACATATACCCCTCACTCACCCTCATCCCCTCACTATATACTACTATATATAACATCATACTCACTACCCCCTATATCTCACCTATATATCCACACTAACTAATAAAAACAATCAACTACACCTCCAACTCACTTAATAATAATAATAACATCTCAATCAATAATAACAATAATAAGAATAATAATAATAATAATCCCCCCCCCCAATAATAATAATAATAATAATACATAAATAATAATAATAATCCACATTCTTTCACACCACCATCTAATAAAACAATAATAATAATAAATAATAATAATAATTATTAATAAAATAAATCAGCTAATCATTAATAATAACTAATCCCATAATCATTAATAATAATAATAATTAATAATACTTAATAATATCAATATATATACTCCACCTATATACCCCCCTACCCTATCTCATCACTCACCCCTACATCACACCTATCTATACACTCTATATATATTATATATTTATTACTATATTAACCTATTATATACCTACCATAAATACCTTAGAATATATTTATATATATTATATATATATATATATATAATTATACTCATAATAACATATAATATAATATATATATTTTATACTACTCTATATATATATATCATATATAATATATATATAGATAACTAATTATATATATATAATAATATATACTATATAAATATATATATATACTATATATATATATAATATATATACATATAGCACCTCGAACTAAACAAGCTCCATACATCTAAGCAAGCACTACCCTGACAACTTCAGAAATTAAACCAATAGACCATACCTCCAATAAATACTACCATAACTCTATACACACATACACACCACCAGACAAGCAAGACCAAACAACGCACCTGAACCGCCCACAAAATACCACACATCATAACAATATAATATATATATATATATAAATAAATAATAATATATATATATATATACATATACATAATATATATATATATATAATATAACTATATAAATATAATTATAATATATATATATATATAATATTATATATATATATATATATATTATATTATATACATATATATATTATATATAATAATATATATATATATATTATATATAATATATAATATAAATATATAAATATATATATAGAACAAAGTTACAATATAGGGATACAAAGACCCAAATACCGTCCTCCACTGTACCCCTGGACTCGAACTAACGAGCTCTGCGCTAGGGTAGACAGGCCCAGCAAGCCGCTACCCGAAATCCCACTTGCTCAAGAACCCAATGTGATGCCTCGGAACAGGACTGATCCAAGGTTGATGAACCGGCGAGAAATTGGACTAAAAATAAGGATTTGTCATAGATCTGCACAATTAAACGTCGCAGTACGTTGAGAGGTAAGAGGAGGAGATTTGTAGACTAGATGAGGAGAGAGAGTTGACGTGAGAATGTGTGAAACAAGATACGAGGCGAAGGATTACTAGGACGAATACATGAAGCTATTACTGATAATAAGGATTTGCAAGAAGAAAAGACACGGTGGCGATTAGTGAAACGAGATATCTACAAGAATATAAACAGAAACGATATTGAATAAATGATTGAGATGCATTACATGCAAGTCAGGAGAGACATTAAGATAATTCAACATACGCCCACCATAGGAAGACCCAAGACAGAAAAGGAGAGATTTAGAGAAGAACTTCAACTGCTGTACGATAGGATTAGGAGAGACAAAGATCATAATTGGAGACCTGAATGCACATATGGAACTACAGAGAAGAGAAAAAGATACATGGGGCTTATCGGAGTGCGGAACAGAACGAAGAGGGGGAACATGAAAATATAGATTCTGCATGGAACGAGGATTAAACTATCAATGAACACATGCATTCCAACTCAATGAAGAAAGATAAAAAGTGGCACCTGGTACAGATTGGAGTGTGGATTCTAGAAAAGATACGTAGAAAAATCAATGATAGATTTAGTTTTGACCAATAAAAAGAATATATTTATGGACGTGAAGAGCCTACCGAAACGATATCCCTGATTCGACCCAGGATAGGTAATGGATACTGAGAATGGAGTAGAGAGAATACAGCGACGGAAAATTGTTAAAAGAAGATACTAGCTAGAAGAACTAAAACGACAGCGCAACGAAGGAGAATTCGATAACCTTAAAGAAAGAAAGATGCAATAGAAATATGAGAGAAACCCAATAATCGAAAAAATGGAATAAATTTTAATGCAACAATATGAGGTAAAACACACAACGGAGGTGGTGGGGGAAAAGAGAAAATAAGAGAGGGTAGGAGAAAAAGACAGCATGGTAAATGAAGGAAGGCTGCCACTAACTGACTAAGAATAGAGCATAAGGAAAGATAGAAAGTAAAAAACTGAGAAATAATTGGATTGATGTTGAACCAAATCAATTGCAGAAAGGATAAAAGAAGGAGTATAACAATCATGGGTAAAAATAGGGTCGGAACTGAAGGAACATGATGGGAACAAAAAACTTTATCGTTGTCTCGTAAAACCTGAGTAACCTCGATGGACCAGAACGCAATGTCATAACTGGAGGAGATGGAGAAACGTTCGGTAGAGGAGAGGAGGTGTTGGAAGATGGAGAGAAAATACTTTGAGGAAAATTGTTTGAGTTTGAATGTGAGAAGTGCAGATGGATAGAGGAAACAAATATCGAGAAGGAGAAAGACAGAGGATATTGCTGGAGGAAATAAGAGAGGCAATTAAAACGCATTAAGAAATGGAAAAACAGGACGATGGACTGAAGACTGATATTATACAAGACGAGAAGGAGGGAGTATGGCTACTAAAGATTCTTGAATGATGGGACAAGAGAATAACCTGACGAATGAGAGTAGACGGTGATAATATCCCTTATATATAAGAAAAGGAATAAAAGCAAGAATTGTAAACCAACACCGAGGAATAGCTTTATGTAGTCTGCAAATATACGAGAGATATTGGAAATGGAGACTGAGAATCAAAGTTGAAGATAAACTAGGAAGTTGGCAGTATGGCTCAGAGCGGGAAAAAGTACAATGGATCCAATCTTCTACATGAAAATGATGATAGAAAAACAATAGAAATGCGAATAAAGAGCAGACTTGTGCGTTCTGTAGACTTTGAGAAGCCTTTGATAGATTGATAGGGAAAAGCTTACGCGAGCCACTGCACGAACAAGAGTTAGAAATACACAAAAATTCAAAAGAGGCAATAAAAAGTACATCACTGAACCAGAGACAAGACAATAAGATAAGGGAGAAGTAAGAGAAGAAGGGTGGTTTGAGGTGAGTTTGGAGTAAGACAGGGCAGTGTGCTCTCGTCCCTGCTATTCATATTAATATACATGGATTACGGACTGAAAAGAAATTGACAGGTAGACAATGAACACACACTGCAATATACGCGATGATACACACTTGATACAGGTGAGGAGCCTGCAGGAAATGTTGAACAGATGGGATGCCCAAATGGGAGAAATCGGGATGAAGATGAACACGGAGAAGACGGAGTAAGAGAATAGCTAGAGAAAGAACAGAACTGAACATCAATATAGAAGGAAGAGGACTACAGCAGGTGGATAAATTCAAATACTTGGGAGTGATGATGGAAGGGAAAGGAGGTCAGGAGGAGAGATAGGAGAGAGGATAAAGAAGTTCTCTCAGAACGTAGGAGCATTATACCCAGTACTGAAAGAAACAGCTATAACAAAAGAAGTGAAAATGGTGATATATAAAACAATACTGAGACCATTACTAGTGTATGGAACGGAATGCTGGGCACTGAACACAACACAAAAGAGAAGAATGGACGCGACGGAGATGAGGGTGCAGAGATTGAGGGAGTACCCTGAGAGACTAGGCGGAAATGAGGAAATACAGAGAGCTGAGAATTGAATCAATAACAAACATGTACCAACAGAATCAAATAGAATGGTATGGACAGCCTCAAGAATGGAAGAGAACTGGCACCAAGAAGAGATGCTGAGTATGGAACCACAGTGGCCGTAGACCTGCGGCGACCGAAGAAAAGAATAAAGGATCGTGGAAGCATGCGATTGAACGTCAGAGGAGTGATCTTGGTGGCATTGGAAGAGAGAGAATGTACGAAGATAGAAACCATTCGAGGAGGTTCTGCAGAGGCGACACCTGACAGGTCCAAACATGATTCTACCAAAGAAGGTGATGGTGAATCAAGTGAATAAGTGAATATATATATATATATATATACTGATATATATATATATATATTTATTTATATATATTAATATATATATATATAATATATATATTTAATATAATAATATATATATATTATATAATATCATAACGGTAATATATATATATATATAATTATATAATATATATATATATATTATTATATACATATATATTATAATAACTATATATATACATATATAATTTATTACTATATACTATAATAATATATATATATAAATATAATATATAATATATATATATATATAATAATATATATTATACTATATATATATATATTATATATATATATATATTATATAATATATAAATATATATATATATATATTACGTATATATCATATTATATTATAATATATATTATAATATATATATATATAATAATATACTATATACATATAATGATATATATATATATAATATATATATATATATAATATATAATATATATAAATATATAGATTATATATACTATATATATATATATACTATATATATATAAA
>JABUQX010085011.1:27500-30000 GCA_015478945.1 Trachelipus rathkii | reverse complement strand
ATACTATATAATTAATATATAATATATATATATATATCTATATATATATAAATATATATATATATATAAATATATATAATATATAATATATATATATATAATATTAGATATATATAATAAAGTATTTATATATATATTAATATTATATATATATAATATATATATATATATAATACTAATATATAATATATATATATATATATGATTGAATAAAATAATTGTATACAGTATATATAATAAATTTATATATATTAAAATATTATATATAGATATATATATATAATTATATATATAATATATATATATATTATATATATATTATAATATTATATATATATATATATATAATATATATATATATATATATATATATTTAAATTAATATAAATATATATATATAGTAATATAGTAATATTATATATTAAATATATATATAAATATAATATATATATATATATTAATATATAAATATATAATATAATAATGCATAAACATATACAAAAATAATGCATATATATATATATATATAATATAGAATATTACTATAATATATATATATATAATATATACATATATATATATATTATATATTATACACATATATAATATATATAGTATATATATATATATTATGTATAATATTATATATAAATATATATATATATATATATATAATATATATATATATATATATATATATATATATATATATATATAATATATAATATAAATATATATATATAATATCAATATAGATATATATAATATAATATAATGATATATATATATATATAATAATATTATATATAATATACTATAATATATATATATATAATAAATATAAATATAATGTATACATATATATATACTAATATATATAAATAATATAAATATATATATAAATATAATTAGTAATTATATAATATATAAATATATATATATATATACATATATAATATAAAGTTAAAATATATAATATAAATATATATCATTTATTATATATATGTATAATTATATATAATATATAATATATATATATAATAATATATACATATAGTAATATATATATATATATAGTATATATTTATATATATATATATATATATATATATATATATATATATATATATATAATATATATATATATTTTACGGTTGTCACCACCACTCACGAGCGAAGCCCTATTCAAGGAGGGGTGTTGCACGCCTCAGAAATACACAACTAAGGCAAATAACGCAGATGAGGGCAGAAGCTGGCTTGAAAGTGGGGAGAATAAATTCAGCAGGAAACACAGAAAGAGGAAGAGAATTCCACAGAACAGAAAGTGGCTGGAAAGAAGAATCACCCTCAGCGAACTAGCCTGGGGTTGCCAATATCCACACAAAACTTCATGCGCAGACACAGCAACCCCTTGTGCACGAGGATCCGTCGTAAAAAGGTGAAGCGTACGCGATAACAAGTTCCCTCGACGCACCTGCCGCTGCGGGGTACCTATAGAAAAGAGTAAAGCACCAACATCGCGCCGCAAAGATAGAGGGTCAAGGAAGTGGAAAGTACGGAACAGTTTTATAAGTCTTTTGGCCTTGACTCGACCCTGTCCAAAAGCGGGTGAAACCAGAGCCCCCTCCCAGATATATAAGATCAGTACTCTATACAAGGGCGGTAGAGGCCTTGTATAGCTGAAGCAACTGAGAAGAGGAAAAAAGTCTCGCAAGTCTAAACAGAACCCCCAGTTTTTTTGAGGCCGCCCTTAGCAACCGTTGTCATGTGAGGTTCCAAAACATTTTTTGTTTATGTTAAGACCAAGGATGTTTATATTGCAACAGAGAGACGGAAGAGAACCGCGAATAGTGATTAGGAAATGGAAGTGTTTAGAGAGGGAGATTTGTATAAGTTGAGTTTTTAAAGAATGAATTTCACAAGGTTGAGAGACCCCACCCGGAAATCCTATCCAGATCAAGCGAGAATAGAATCGGAAAGATTAAGACGAGAGGACAATTCTAGAAGTAAAAGAGGAGCAGAATTTAAATGAGTATAAGAATGAAGGTCGAGTCATCGGAATACGACTGGATAGAGTTAGATGTGCAGGTAGAAGATCTTAATGAAAAGTAAGAAATAAAAGTAGGAGATAAGACAGAACCCTGAGGAACACCACAATAACAGAAAGTAAGAGAAGAAGTCCCCCTCAACAACAGCCGGACAGTGACGATTTGAGAGAAAACTAGACATAAGTAAGCAAAGGAAGGAGGAAACCCAAAGGAAGGGAAGCTTGGAGAAGCAGTAGCGTCCATACCGGTCAAATGGCTTGGATTATGTCAAGCCCACAAACGCAAGTCTCCCCTAGTCCTAAGGTTGAAAACCATAAATCAGTAAGATAGAAAGTATATCGCCAGGTAATCTCGAACGCCGAAAACCATAACTGGCATCCGGAAAGAAAGTGAATGAGATTCCAGATGATCTAAGAAATGGAGAGTTGAGAAGGTTTCAAAGATCTTAGATA
>JABUQX010085011.1:15000-20000 GCA_015478945.1 Trachelipus rathkii | reverse complement strand
CAGTGGAATAAGTGGAAGTGAAATACCCAAGTGATAAGATTTGTGCTTTTTATAAAATAATATTGTAACACTTTTTAATCTTATTTAATAAGTGTAGTTGTCTTAAATTACGATTAGGACGATATTTTAGATATCTTATATAGTATTAGGCGTATAATTATGAAAGGTTTAAATATAAAGTAGAATGTGTTGTTTAGAAATAATATTTGTGACAAATTGAATAAAAAAGTTGAGGTTTAAATTAAGAATAATCTTTGCCCATGTTTTGCCTCTTTTTGTTGTTTTAATTGATAAGTTGGTTAAACTTGCATTGATCGATTATTTGAGTCTTATTGTACAGAATCGAATCAGGATTATAAAGAAAACAGTCAGATTATTACAATAATATACTTGTGTTTAATATATATATATATATATATATATATATATGTATTATATTAATATATAGTAGATATATATATATATATAATGTATATATATATATAATATATATATAATGTATAATGATGTAGTATATATATATATATATAAAATAATATTAAAGTGCCTCCCCATGTTTTCGTTCTACGATGTAATATATATATATATATATGTGATGAGAGTGAGTAGTGAGTGAGTATATATATTATATATATATATATATATGTATATATATATTTGGTAGGATTGAAGTATATAATATAATATAATATAATAATATAAATTAAAGTTGCCTCCCCATGTTTTTCGTGTCGCACTGAATATAATATAATTATATATATTATATATGTAGTAAATATAATTATATATAGTATATTATTATATATATATAGTTATATAATATATATATAATATATATATATATATAATATAATATATATATATATATATATAATATATATATATAATATAATATATATATATATATATATATATATATATAAATATATATAATATATATATATATATATATATATAATTATATATATATTTATTATATATATATATAATAATATATAATATATATATATAATATTTATATATATTATATTATATATATATATATATATGCTGACTTTTAATATTTTTTGGGCTCACTAAGGCAAGAAGGCGTTGCCTACTCTGTGCCTACCCCCAAAAGCCGCCACTGATATATATTATATATATATATAAATATATATATAGTTATATATATATATATAATATATAATATTATATATATATGTATATAATATATATATATATATATATATATATATATATATATATATAATAATTATTATTATATATATATATATATATATATATTATATATATATATATATATATATATAATATATATATATATATATATATATATATATATATATATAATATATATATATATATATAGTATTATATTAAGGAAGAGAGCTATTAGAATTTTAGATAATGTGAGAATAAAATATTTCAGTGGAAATATATATATATATATATATATATATATATATATATATATATATATATATATATATATATAATATTTAATATATATATATATATAATATATATATTATATAATATATATATATATAGATATATATATATTATATATACATTATATATATATATATATAATATATATATATATATATATAATAATATAATATATATATAATATATAATAATATATATATATATATATATATATATATATTAAGAGAAGAGGAGCTATTAGAATTTTAGTAATGTGAGAATAAAATATTTCAGTAGAAATATATTTTCTCTAGACAAAATTGCAAACCGTAGTTCGCTACTGTAAATATATCATAGGAAAGATAAGACCTTAATTAAGATATCTTTCAAAGACGTTTAAAGTACAAACAGATTTTTATACTTAATCTGGAGAAAAAATTGCCGTCATCAAATTTCACTTCATATATGGAGAGCTCTTTTAAATTAGCTCAATGTGTAATTATAAATATTATGAAAACTAATCTTAAGTTCTAATTTTTAATAGTTTTAATGTTAATTTTTATTGTCAGTAAATTTATTTGAATAATTAAAAGAAAATTGAAAATGGTGAAGAAAAGATTTTTTTTGGTTAGTCAAGCTTGACACACTCAAGAGCTAATTAGCTCTGTTAACTTTTATTATAAATAAGAGGAAAACGATTCATAAAATTTCTACTTAATGTTAAGTTCACACGAGAATGAAATTTTAAGCAAACAAATTCTCAGGTTCAACAGCATTGAATTAAAATTGTTCAGGAAAGAAATGCATCGCAAAATTCAATATTATTAAGGAAATCAGAAAGGACAAGACTAAATAAAATTAAAATTGATTTTAGCAAATAAATTGAAATTTTAAATTTTAAAATTTTGATACCGAAGATATAACAACATTTTATATTTCAATTTTTTTTATACTTAATCTTTCATCTTTATGTTTTGCATAGGATTTTAGAATTTAAAATTCATTATATAGTTTTGAAATTATAATGGGGTAATGTTAAATGATATTGAAATATTGAAATGCAAAATCTATTTTAGTGCTTATATATATGTACAGTATATATATATATATATATATATATATATATATAGAAAATTATAATATATATTATATAATATATATTATATATATATATATATATATATATATATATATATATATAATATATATTATATATATATATATATAATATATTATATAATATTCATATATAAGACGGAGAAAATTTTTATATACGCCAGGATTAGACCCATTGACAACAGAGTCACCACTACACAATTTACAGAAATCTCTACCACTGCTCCAATTCGCTTCCCCCCAAAAAAGAATTAATCTCGGAACTGTTTTAAAATCCCCTGCTTCTATATCACTGCTCAAAACTCGGTACTGCTGTCAATAGTTCAAATCTTGGAGCGAGTAAAATTTTTCCTTTGTCATATTATTGCAGATTTTTTTGCAACAGTTGTTGTGCCCATGTGGGTGTTGCTTGACTTTGGTTGGTTGCTCCTGTAACCCCAGGAACACCAAAAGTGTGAATGCCATGTACCCCATGCACCACCATGCACCACCATGCACCACCTGACACCTAGCTCAGTGGTATAGCAATCGCTTAGAAAGAGGGGGCCCAGGTTTCGAGTCTGGGTTGAGCGAGAGAATGTGAGGCTATTCTTATTAACTCAAGCTCCGTCGCACTCAGACGTTAATGAGTACATTTGTGGTGTGCTTTGCTACAAATGGAAATTAAGTGGTTCCGATGTTAAGGCTCTACCACGTATCCCATCCCCTTTTACCCCTTTTTAAATAAATAAATAAAATATATAATATTATAATATATATATATTATATATATCATATATTATATATATATATATATATAATATATAATTTAATATATATATATATATATATTATAATATATACTATATATATATATATATAGTATATATATAATATATATATATATATATGTATATAATACTGTATATATATATATATATATATATATATATATATATAATATATATATTATATATATATATATATATATATTATACTTTATTTTTTATATAGTATATATATATATAATATTATATATATATATATTATATTATATATATATATATGTTGGTTGATCAACTGTAACCACCCTTTAAATTTAACGGAAAAAATAATTAAACAAAACCATCAACAAACTCTATAAAAAAACAGGACAATACGAATAATATCTCTGAAAGCATTAAATTTTATTTTAAAACTTCAAATGCAAAAGACTTTGATAAAGAGGAAAAATGCCTACGCGGCAATTATTAACACCCACATTAAACTCTACAAGCAACACAAAAAATCACAGTTAACTTAACACAAACTAAGAAAACTTTCTTCCCTGCTTCTCTACTAAGGAATACCCTTCAGTTAATCACCATGTCGTGTTCATGCATTCCCGAGTCTGACTGTCGTCGACGTCATATTGGTTAACGAATAATAGATTTGACCAGATAGTGGCATACCAGCAACCGATTTAAACCTAGTAAATTATGAAACATTTATTCACTGGAAACATAACAAAACAACAATACCTGATATCTCAATCCCATCAAAATTTTTTGCACTCCTCATGCGAAAGCTCAATAAACTGAAAATAGCTGAGGCTTACTACATAAAACATTTAAAACCAGACATTAACATAAAGTTCAACGCATTGTTCACTTTAATAAATTATATGAAATGTAAAAATCTAAAATCTAATTTGTAATTTTGAATTTTTTAAATCTTGTATTATAATTCATTCAAATGTTAGAATCGAAAACTCTGAAAGATGTCCCGTACGAAGTTTAAAACCGACGAAACCGGTCAGAAACTAATAAATTTAAATATGCCTCTTATTTTCTATGCAAACTATTTTCTAGACTAGTATTAAGAAAATTAAATGAAAATCAGAAAAAAATATTTAGAGAATTAGAAGTTAAAAGTAAAACTTATATTATTATTATTGTTATTTTTATTATTATTATTATTGTGTTCTGTGATATTTATCTGTGATAACTTTGTTTTTAAAATTGGTTTTAGTATTTTAAATTTTTCAATACCTGAATTTATTATTATTCATTATTATTATTATTATTATTATTATTATTATTATTATTATTATTATTATTATTATTATTATTATTATTATTATTATTATTATTATTATTATTATCATTATGATGATTATTTTTTATTATTATTAATTATTATTGATTATTATTATATTATTATTTATAATTCAACAAGTATTAAGACGATTATTATTATTATTATTATTATTATTATTATATTATTATTATTATTATTATTATTATTATTATTATTATCATTATGATTATTATTATTATTATTATTAATTTATATTATTATTATTATATTATTACTTAGTTATATTATTATTATTATATTATTATTAATTATTATTATTAATTATTTATTATTATTATTATTATTATATTATTATTATTATTATCATTATGATATGAATTATTATTTGTAAT
>JABUQX010085011.1:5000-10000 GCA_015478945.1 Trachelipus rathkii | reverse complement strand
TTCGCAAGTGTCAGCGCAGACAAGGTTCATGCACCTATTTTATGTAACATGATAATATATATATATATATATATAATATATATATAAATAAAATATAAATATATATTATATATATATATATATATATATATATATATGATTATATATTAATATATATTATATAATATATTTCTCACCTATTCTCACCAAAGCGCCTCCGTGTAAGGTCATCCCCTGTCGTTTGCAATGCTCTCCACAGGACCCTCTCCTCGTACAGTCGATGTTCCTTCCACCTGATCCAGCGTCCATCCTCTCTTCGCCACAGCCGCCGCCACTCCATCCTTCCATCTTTTCCTTGGTCGTCCCGCCGGTTTTCTACCTGCAGGCTGCCATGCATAAAATCTGGCCGGGTATCTATCTTCATCCATCCTTCTGATGTGTCCAAACATAACATCTCAGTTGTTGTCTCTCGATCAAATCCTCCACCGCCTCGACCCCCAACTCCTCTCTTATCTCAGTTTTCCTTCTTCTCTCTCTTCTGGTCACCCCCACCATAATTCAACCTCAAACCCCTCATCTCCGCACCCACTTATATTACTCCTTGTTCTGGTTGTAAGTGTCCACGGACTTCCGACACCCAATAAAAGTACCGCGGGGTGCATCAGAATCGTGGGTATAAATAAGTGTTTAAAGGTCTCGTCACATGCTGTGTTTTCTCAGCAAAGGGATATCAACTAACTGACCAACTCCTTCTAGAGTAGTTCATATTCTTTCCTCTATTTTCACCCTCCATTCATTTCACTGCTGTTTACCGTAACTCCCAAATACTTAAGGTTCCCCGCGCATCTTTTATTCTTTCCCCCACCGATCTCTATGTTTAAAGTTTTCTCCCTCCCTAGCTATCTTCATCACTTCAGTCTTTCTCATATTCATCTTCAATTCCCTCCGTCGCAGCACCTCCTCCCATCTGATCAGCACTCTCTGTAACGTCTCCCTGTTTCTTGCAACCAGAGCAATATCGTCCGCATTGCCTATTACAAACTCATAAATCGTCCTCCTAATCTACACCAATCTCTCGCTGACACTTGTCCATGTAACAGGGACGGCCATGAACAATCAAGTGACCAACCACCCCTTCCCTGTCTAACACCTTGCTGCACTCCAAACCACTGTCCTATCCCATGACGCTGTCCTGACGGCACTTTCACTTACTGTTGTGAGATTAGTTCCCTCTCTTATGCATCTCTCACCATCATACCTGAGAGAAGTATATCTAACTCTGTAGTAACGGGTCCATCGAAGTGTCTCCCAAAGTGATTACCTAGGTACACATGTTCAAAAGCGCTTCTCTAAATTCCACAAAAGCCATTAATATAACATTTCCTTATCCTAACTCCCAGCTCTTTCTCTCATCATCATCTTCAGAGAAAATATCCGAATCCGAGAAATTTAGTTACCTTCGTCACGGGCCTGAATCCATTTTACTGTGTGCCTCATTCACCGCTCTCGTCTTCGACGCCCGTCCTGAGCCTTATTACTCCAATATTCTTTCATATAACTTCTGGCTATGCTCCGGCAGAGCCAACGATATATTAGCCCTCTTTTAGTTTGTACTCAGTGACCCCATATTCCCCCTTTGGTTGGGAGAATTCTCCTTTTCAAAAATGAAATGTGGGCACCGGGCATACTATCGCCCGTGCCCACTCCGCAGAGTAGTGGTGGAGCGCTCTCCTTCCCACTTTTTCCAGAAAATCATTAAACATCTTCATACACCATCGCATGACCTCCTCACATCGTATTATCTCCACCGGCAGCCCATCACATCCTGGACTCTTCCCATTTTTCATGTTCCCCATTGCCATCTCCAACTCTTCTCATTGTTATTTCTGCACCCTCATCCCACGTTTCTTCGGGAGCTGTTTCCTCTCTTTGCGTTCCGGGAATGTTTCTCTATGTGTCTCACGTCCGTACTGCATAGATTTATAAGATAACGCTTGCAAAAGTACTTCCCCACCTGTCGCTATGCATCATCAGGGTCCACTCTCCAGCCTACCCCGCCTTATCCTGTACTATATGCTGGTTGTCGCAACAGTCGACTCGTGTGGTCATCGTAGCGATTTTGTTTTGATGAAAATAGTTGTAACTTGAATAAATAGATAGATTCGCATAGATTCCCACCTACATGTTATTGACTGTCTCAGTGAGGAATTCGCTTCATCATACAACGCACGCAACCTTGCCATCCATACTGTCATCTCTCTTTTTAAGGTCTCGGTCCTTTTTCTATTACCACATATTACCTCTCGCTCTATGAGTACTCAGGCGGATCTTCTTTTTCATGCGACCTCTAAACTTTGTGATTTTTATTCCATTTTAGTAGCAATGCTCTCTCAACTTACACATCATCAGTCCTCTGAGCTAGCAGTACATGTGTATTCTGTTCTTTACCCGGTTCTCTTTTACCCCCAGCGATCTCTTCGGCGATGGTTAGGTGCATAGATATATATTCTGTTAAAATAGTCCTCCAATCTTCCAAATTCTTCACGTATACAAACATTGTCTCAAATTGTTACTTTGTCTTAGAGTAATATAGAAGATGAGTGAGACTGAACTCTTTCTAGCAAAAATCCCTTTTCGGTATCATCCTCTGATTGTCTCTCCATCTGTCTATCCTCTCTCTCTCGTTACCATCTTCGTTGGTAACGGGGAGGGGTTTTGAGATTTAATATTCCCACCACCAAACGATGGTCACGAATCAAGCGACATCTGATGGGTATCCTTTTCAATCTCTTTACCACCTTCTTGTTGACGAATCCCGTAACGCCCGGTTATCAAAAGGGATACAGTCCAGAGGAGATAAATCTTTCAACAGAATACTATTTGCACACCGATGTGACCAAGTCCATTTATGCGAGTCCCTATGCACGCAAAAGTATTGTGAATTCATCACAGGCCAAACCTATGTAGCTTACCAGCAAAATCCAAACAAACCTCTTCCCCGTCCTCCTTCTTTCTCCTATTCAAACGCTCGCCATTGCCATGATCTCGAGTGACCTATTCTCTCCGACAATTCCTGGATGGTATAGCGCATTTCGAGTCCCCCATGACAATTTTCACTCAGGAGATAGATTCAGTTCCGTCATACACCATTTTGCAACTGTTTCATAAGAGAAGAGAACAATTTGCTATCAATTCATATATTAGTGTGGTCTTCCTGTTGCGACAGACTCCTGTGGCGCTCGCGCATGAAGACTTCTTTCTCTGTATGCCCCAACTAGCGTCTCCTTTTCTCATCTCCAGACTGCTACTCAGCAACTATTTCTATATCAATATTAAACATTTTTTTGCGTGAAAATCTATCCGATATACATAAACTGCTATTCTGCACAAATGCCTAAGGGAGCGCGAGGTACTCGAAGGACAAATGCAAACCCCAATTACTTTATACATGCTTACATTCCTCATCTCTTCCCTTCTCGTAATAATGCTAGTTGTTGAGGTGAATACGAAGTCTATTGTGCTCTCAATTCCTCGCGAAACCTCGACAATTTCACCCAAGTGTACATTCTTCCCTCTCGCCAGAACACCACCATCCAGTTTTCCTTGTCCTTTTCATACCACTTAGCCTCCTACTCGACTTTTTTCGTTCCATAATATACTATGAATTAATATTGCCAAATACGGGAACACGTAAGGCTTATCACATGTGATGTTTAGCTCGGAACTCTCGATAAATCCGTTTTATCAAGATGGTCTGAGATCTGGTGCGCTCCAAAATACACACGTATAATCTAAGTAGCACTCACAGCTGCTTAGGATTGCGCGCAGATTCTAGCAGGCATCACAAAGCGCGTTACTTGTAGCTCACTAAGTTACAAATATACACCGCCTTGGACTAGGCTTATGCCGGTAAGTCTCGCAGCGCTCTCTCTCTCTCTGCTAGACTGGTATTTAGGTCATCTTCCCAAGATACATAGAGAGAATAATTACACCACCACCAAATATGTGGTCTCACGGAGGCTAGCTCCTCTCCAAGTACATCGGACACCTTATTGTGCAAGATCTAACTATTAAAGGCGCGACCGAGCCACCACTACAATTGGTAACCGAGCCCATTATCATGGTAGATAGAGGATGCTCTGCAAGCAACTCTCTCGAACCAGGCTGGATTATATAGTAATAATAAACTTATATAATATAAGTATATAAGGAACCAAACCCCCTAGTTTATTATATATAGTGAGTTGTTTTATAGAAGTACTTAATAGATGAGAGAATATCAGATATAGAATAAGTGAACTAATACTATATATAGATATAATAGTATATTTATAATATATTATATATATAAAGTACTATACTACTATATATAATATAGACTATGAATAAGGAACTATATACTACTATATAAATATATATATATAAGTGATATATATAAGTATAGTCATAATATTTATTAACTTAGATAAATATATATATATAGTAAATAATATGGATAGATATATAGATATATATAGATAATAGATATGAGATAGATTATAGATGGTAGTAAACTAGATAGACTAGTATATACTATATATATATAGAGTATAGTAAAATATATAGTATATATAGTAATATAGTGAAGATCCATAGAGAGAGGAGAGTATAAGTGAAGCGTATATATACGCACCTATAATAATATCCAACTCTGTTGACGAGGAATATTTATCTTATATATATAAATTTATGTCATTAATTAATTATTTAGTGTGCAGGTGTATACTGAGTAGTATTAATCCGTAGACAATACTTATCTAATGATGATAGTATTTGTAATAGTGAATTTGAGAAAAAGAAAAAAATAAGAGTTTCGATATTACCTATGGCATAAATGTGTAAGATAGCTCTATAATAAGTGGTAGATCTATATTGTATTGTGAAAATAACATAGAATATGTAAGGAAATGTGGTGATATATAATATATATAAAGTATAGATATAGTACTTCGATAAGTCCTTTTATATATATATATATATAA
>JABUQX010085011.1:0-2500 GCA_015478945.1 Trachelipus rathkii | reverse complement strand
TGTGAATATGATTGTATAGCTACGTCAATCTAAGGTGAAGAATTCGTTACCACTTGTCCTCATAGTGAGTATCAATCTTTATACATCTGGTTCATTATGATGGTGAATTAGTAATCGTGACGTATAGGTTGAGTTATCGTATGGGGTCACATGACAATGTAGTTTGAGTTAAAAAATGTATTAAAATCCATACGACAGCCGTATACGAGGAATCACGTGATTTTATGGAAGTAGTGTTGTAATAACTATAAGGTCAGACTCACCCTTACTATTATCTAAAATTTGAATTATGGACATACTTATATTGAACAGTACTCATAAGTGAAATATTCTAAACACCTACTAGCACATAAAGCAAGTCTATTCCTTCTTGCATCCAGTATACAATTTTCTATCTCACATTTGTCCTGATATTAGAGTGTTATTGTGTAAGATTTGTGTCTGGCAGCCCTGAATATATACTCTAACTTGTTCATTTGGTAATATACAATATATTAATAGGGCAGTTTAAAGCGTATGTATCTGCTCATAAGGTAGATAAATTCCTCAAATATATTAGAATTTCCTTTTAAAGCGATTTCTAACGGGTCAATATGATGTAAATATATAATTTCAAATGGAGGTCTAGTGTATACGGCTCCTTTGAGATAATAATGGAATACTGACTCCAATATACTTAAGAATTTATGTATATTAGGAAAATGGATTTCATATTTGTAATATGACTATTATAATATAGTGTTTGTAGCATTATAATTATGGTGCATGTATTAGATTTATATATCTTAAGTAGATATTAAATAATTGAACTGATATTTGTGTATATATTGATACACATTATTTGTGTTTTTAATACTCTGTATATATTTTTGAGTGTGAATGATTTACTATTATTAATATATCATTAATATATATATATATATTTTATATTATATATATATAATATAATAATATATATATATATTATAATATATTATAATTATAATATTAATATTATATAATATTATATATATATATTATTATATAAGTATAAAGCAAATCCATTATAGTGTAAATGAACAGAGAGATAATAATTTCTATATATTTTAATGTCATAAATCAATCTGATACTAAAAATAAATGAAAATAATAAAAAAAAAATGGTTCTTATATATTCATATGTTAGCTAATTATTGTTCTAACAAAGTATAATACCAAGTCGTTCAAAAGCCGACGCAGATTACATAACACCTCTACCCTTAGCTTCCAAACACTCTTATTATATTCATTTAATATTTGTCTTACTCAATATATATTTATATCAGTTTCCCATTAAGTATATATTTATTTCATCCATAAGTAGTGAGTCATACATGAATTATATTATATATAATATATTATATATATATAATAAAAAAAATTCAATAGTGCCTTTATTTAATTTAGTATGGCTACATTTGCTGGTTTAACATTAAGTAATAATGTTTCGTGCGTGACACGATAAATGACTGAGCTGATTGTATTCATGTTATTATTTGTTAAAAATTTATTAACAATAATATATATTACACAATCATGAAATAGTAATGGTATATATATATAATTATATATATATTTGATCTTCATTTATCTAAATATCTTTAATTATTATTTGCATAAATTCATAATATAATATAAATATTATGTTAAGTGCATGAAATTATTTCATTAATAATATATATGATATATATTTTATATAAATATTAATATATATATAATATTAATATTTTTATATGAACATGTATAGATCTATATATTGTTCAGAATATAAATATGTTATATATATATTATATATATATATAATTATAAATATATATATATATATAATATTAATTATAATATATAATATATATTATATTTAATATATTATATATATTATATAATTAATAATATATATATATAAGTATAATATATATATATAAAAAATATAATAAATAATGTATATAATATAATAATATAATATATATAATATTAAATAATAATAATATAATTAATTAATATAATATAAATATAAATTAAATAATAATAATAATAATAATAATAATAATAATATTAAAATAATTATTAAATTAATTTAATTATAAATAATATATAAATAATAATTAAGTTATAGACAATAATTGATTATGAATAAAAAAATTGAGCTTTCATAATTTAAAAAAATTGTCATTGATTAAAAAGTCTTTTGAAACTTATACTTTTTATCATGTTTTTAAAATATTTTTCATAGTTTTCTTTTAATTATTCTGATTCATATAGAGAACTATTAATTAAATTTGAATAATATATTTATTATTTATTTAAACTAAATTATTAAAATGTTATATATATATAAAGTACATATATAATATTAATAATTAAAATTATACTATTAATTATTTGTTATTACTTATATCCTTTTCGATTTTGTATTTGATGTGCATAGATAAAATTCTTCGCAGTCTATAAGTTAACATCTCGTCGGTACAGTCTCTCTCTGGAG
>JABUQX010085010.1:17500-20000 GCA_015478945.1 Trachelipus rathkii | reverse complement strand
TATATATATATATATATATATATATATATATATATCGAGTTTTAGCCACAATCTATTAATATAATTGTGTTACCAGGGTGCGGGACGGGGACCCAACTCAAATGCACCCCACCAACCCTCTTTTCCCAACCTCCGCCCTTAATGAAAGAGATTTTACAATGGATTATATACTTTTTGCTCTAGTATGGAAATTGAAATATACGAACGAAGGTTGTGCTTGAGAAGCATAAATTTTTCTGCCTTTTCTGCTGAGAGTCTGTTTCTCTTTTCATCATATATTAGCATAGCATTGCTAAATACTCTCTCACTTGAAACACTAGTTGGAGGATAGGCCAAGTATTTCCTTGCAAGTTTATTCAAGCGTGGGTAAACATTTTGCTTAACTTTCCACCAACTGATTGGATCATCATTTGTATCTAGTCGTTTTTCTTGGTGATAGTTTTCAATCATTTGCACTACATCTTTTGATAATGAGTGTGTTTCTTCATCATTACTGGACTGTAGAAATTCTTCCAATGAATCTGTTATTGATTTACTTGTAGAAGGTGTTGGTTCTGTATATTTCGTTTTTTTCCTTTTAATGGGTGGCGAATTAATAGACTGTTCGGATTGAAGTTTTTCAACTGCAACACAAAGTGACGATTTAACTTGTTAAAATATTGTGTCACAAAAAAACTTGCCTTTATAACGGAGATCAAAGTAAGTTGCAATAGCATGATGGTCATTAATTTCCACAGAACTAAAGCGTTTTTCTAGCTCTAGTTTAATTACATCTTTCATTCTTTTTAAACCGTCATCATTTTCATTTGAAGATGGTTCAAAATGCTTCCTTAGCGTTGAAATTAATGGTATTACATCGGAGACAGAAGCTGTAGAGGCGCTGATTTTTTTTTTTTTGATAATTTCTTCAAATGGTTTCAATAGCTTAATGCAGTGTGATATGATGTCATTTTCCACATTAGTAAGAATGTTAACATTGGAATACGAACTGGCGTACGAAGCAAGAGGTTCTTTGAGCAATACCATTCTTTCCATCATATGAAGTGTACTATTCCAGTGAGTTGGAATGTCTTTGATAACATTAAGATATGGAATATCAAGCCGGAATTGCATCAATATATTTTAAATTTTTAATAAAAATATTTTTATTCAAAATTTTTATAAAATCTCGACAATAAATATCCGCGCAACATCCGCAGGCAAAGCGCGGATGCGGATGCGGATGTGGATCTTTAATAATGTGCAGATGCTCCGCGGATGCGGATGCGGATGCGGATGTTACCTGCATCACTAATATATATATATATATATATAAAAAAAATATATATATATATATATATATATATATATATATATATATATATATATATATATATATATATATATATATATATATATATATATATATATATATATAAATTTATATATATGCTGCAATAAATGATTTAGTATTAATAAAAAACACTTTAGATCAAAATCTTCCACAAATTCACACAAAACGTCTTGAAAACTTTTCATAATAAATAACATCCTAAATATAAAAATAATAAGCGATAAAATCCTATTAATTCTCACAATAATAATAATAATAAAATAATAAAAAATAAATACATAAAGTGCAATTATCGGTTCTCAGTATTGGGTAAATTAATATTATGTTTTTAATATATATATATATATATATATATATATATATATATATATATATATAGTGTGCATATATATATATATATATATATATATATATATATAGTATATATATATATATATATATATATATATATATATATATATATAGTGTGTATATATGTCCTTATTAATCTCATAACCTCTAAATTTTCATGAAACTTACTTGAAATATTTGAAATAAGATTGATTAAAAAAAAAACTTAATTTTAATCCTTTTCTCTGGATTTATAGCTGTCAGAATCTACCTTTTTATATTGTTTTACTAGCACTCACCGGTCAGAGGGTACGGTAGACTAATGTTCGTATGTCATGCATCTTTTTGTATTCCAACTTTATGGCTATTCTAAGGGTTATTTCTGCAGTTTTACTACCAGTTGTAGTGTAAGTTCATTTCATAATATATATATATATATATATATATATATATATATATATATATATATATATATATATATATATATATATATATATATATATATATATATATATATATATATATATATATATATATATATATATATATATACTACTCGTCAAAATTAACGCACCACTGGCTCATATGACGTTAACAGGTTACAGAAATGACCAGAACGCTGTGTAACTTTATTATGCAAATAACATAGCATTTGGGACACATTATACAGTGGTAAGATTGTCGAGGGGTTCCAGGAATCACCTGGGGGCCTGCGAATCCTCCAAAGTGGGACGTTATCGCGGTGAAGGGTTCGTGTGTGGATGGTGTTACTCAATATCGTGTATGGCCACCTTTGGCACGGATGACGGCTTGGCACCGTCGTGGCATGCTCTCAAT
>JABUQX010085010.1:0-2500 GCA_015478945.1 Trachelipus rathkii | reverse complement strand
GTTTGATATTATATAAAGTATAAAATAAGAATGTATGATTAGAAGTTTTATAAATGATGGGAAACTAAAGATCATCTCTATTAGAGAAAGATTTAAGGGGATTTTAATTCTATATATTATACAATTTATAAATCCTATACTATAAAAAACATATAAAATATCATAAATCACAAGTATATTTCATTATATATATATATATTATATATATAATATATTATAATATATATATAATCTTATATATAATATAATATATATAATAGTATATGAATAATTATATTATTATATATTATATATATATTAATTATTAAGCGGCGTGGCTAGAAAGAAAATGACCACTCTTAAATTCCATATTCTCAAAAAACTTAACACACAATGCTACCGCGTGAAAAAGATATACAATTTGCTGTAGTATTAATGCTTGACTCATTATTTGAATCAAAATTTTTAGTTTTAATATCTAGTTAAAATGGTTAAAAAAAAAAAATTAAGAAAAGAGCGGAAAAACCAGCATATAAACAAATATTAAAAAAATTATTAAAAAAAAAAAAAGAAAAAACTGTTTCGGTCACATCAGCCAATAAGTATAAATTTATATAATGATGTGAAGCCTATTTAGAGACTTTTGTTATACAGCGAACTTATACTCGTTTATAAGTAATAAAACTTAAGAACTTTCTACAATAAATTATGTTTTTATTTTATTTTCTTTTTTTTTTTAAACTAAAGAATACCTACACAGCAGAAGCTACAGAAATAGGAAGAGAATAGGCTAATCGATGGATGACTATATGGGAGAATGGAATATACGATGCTCGCATAAGAATAAGGCAGAGAAAAAACAAGTCGAGGATCTCTCAAATAGGCCAACGGCTTCCTTGAAAAAATTTTGGATCTTACGGAGGATATTAGTCATTTCCCCCCCCTTCCTGGGAGGGATCTCCGGGAAGCACCAAACCGCTCATTTTGTGTATTTGTGGTTGTACGCGGGTGGTGGTCACTCACGCTACCTTCCCCTACGAGGTTTTAGATAGGAAAAACGTCACCTCCCCCTGTTGTATTCAGTTCTCGTCGGCTCTCGAGTGCCCTCGAGCCTACATTGCCGTGCAACACCTTTACATACAAATTAATAGATATATATATATAATGACATATTTTATATTCGTAAATGGAAATTTCTACTCCCCCCAAGAAAAATCCCCAATTTGTGTTTATTTTTTTTTTTTGTTTTTTTTTTTTTTTTTTTTTTTTTTTTCATTTCATAACGACAGAAAATTTGCTCAAGTAAACAATATAAATTAGAATAAAAGTATGTATACTCAAGATGTTGAATTTTTTTTATTTAACGCTGGTCATGCGAAGCATAACCCCATAAACCAGATGCATGTAGACTGTGGGATCGATACCCTGGCAATATAATAAGGGTTACTACCCTTAAACAATGTTAGTGTAGTTATGTACAAGAAAATACATAAATTAATATAGCGGTGGCATCAGTGTTAGGAAATTCTAATATTGAGTAAAAAGAGAATTTACTATTGGGGGAAACAGCCTAATCCGGTGGGTACTGTACTGGTGGGAAACCACAATCTTGTTCGTTCCTCCCCTCACTACCTCATATATAAACTCACTCTGATCCTCTTCATCTCGATTTTCGGCTGGTAATTCACATTCGTTATATAGACAACTTTACTACAAAACCCTTAAGGTTTAATCTAGTTTCGAAACTTAAATGATATGCAGCACAATAAGCTAAACAGATGTATAATCAATACATTCACAAATTTGGTGAAAATACATTAATAAATCTCGATTTCTCACCATTCAAGTATTCACAAAAATAAGAGATCACCAACATAACAGCTTATGTTAACAATTTATTAAATAAAATAAATGGACAATTAACAATATCGCTTTTGTTTTTATATAAACATTTGTCATTTGACCATCTTGCGGTTATCCAATATATTAACCTCCGAATGAAATAAAGATTACTCGCTATACAGGAGTATGGTATATAAAGTATATATATTATTGATATAGTATATAATATTAGTGAGAATGAGCTATGTAGCCTATGCCAGTAATGTACCTATAATTTATAAATTACATTAATATTTTATAATATAATATATATAATATATGCTTGCCTATAGGATAGAACTATGGCTGGAATATAGATATAATATATTAGTATAATATTATATATAATAAAATTAATATTTTTTATTATATTGTTTATTCGTCGCATTCGGTAGTGTGTACTGGTGTTTCTATGAATAAAATAATTTTAGATTCTGCCTGCTGAAAATAAAGGAAGTTATTTAATCTTTATTCTGTCCGGTTTATAATTGCTGTTAACAATCATGATCTTATTATAGGAATTGATAATAAATGATTTTTTAAAAAATTAAATGTTAGTAATTGAATTGTGATTTAGGCGTAGGTAAGGAAAGAAAATGATTAAGTCGGTGCCATAGGCCATATAATAAAAAATACTATA
>JABUQX010085009.1:27500-29672 GCA_015478945.1 Trachelipus rathkii | reverse complement strand
TCAATCAGTTAGCAATATTAAAAAGAAAATGGAAAACAGTCAAAATTTGAACTCGAGTAGGGTTGGAAAATGTGGTCGGAAACGTAAAACAACTCCTAGAATGGATAGAAAGATAATAAAAGAGGCTCTTCTTAACAGAAGATTAACTTGCAAACAGATTTCTTTTCAACTGGCTGCGGAGGGTGTTATTCTTGCCCGAAGAACAGTGAACAAGAGGCTTTTGGAAGTTGGATTGAAAGCGTATCGCCCGAGAAAGAAGCCTCGACTTACAGAGATGATGATGAAGACACGTTATGCCTGGGCTAAGAACCATGTTGAGTGGACTTCCGAGCAATGGGAAAAGGTAAGAATGACACATCTATAGTTAACTTGTATTGGACAAAAGATCATTAATTATTATTAGAAGTTGTGGTGCATAAAAATAATTTATTAGTGGATATAGGAATATTTTCTGTTACAGTATCTGTGACAGTATTTTTTTTAACTGTACTGTATATTATTTATATTCATGTAGGTAGTTAGTTCTCTTGACTGTATGAACTGTATATTTTCTTTTTTCATGTAGGTAGTCTTCTCTGACGAATCAACCATCGCAGTACTTGATGACCGTGTTCAGACTGTTCGAAGACGAGCTGGTGAAGAATTTTTAGCTCAATGTCTGAAGAAAACAATAAAATTTCCAACAAAAATCATGGTGTGGGGAGCTATTTCTGTGCATGGAACAAGCCGTTTACACATTGTTGATGGAACCATGGACCAATTTAAGTACATAGAGGTACTTAAAGGTCGTTTGTTACCTCAAATAAGGGAATGGTATGGTGAAAGTCCTTGGATATTTCAACAAGACTCTGCTCCATGCCATACTGCAAAATCGGTGAAGAAATGGTGCACAGAAAATGGCGTTCAGGTGCTCCCATGGGCTGGAAATTCTCCAGACATGAATCCTATAGAGAGTTTATGGTGCATACTCAAGGATGAAATACATAAACAGCCCATTACGACCAAACAACAACTTATAGAACGTCTTATTGAAGTTTGGTTTCGATCTCCGCGAATTCAAGAAATGTGCAGAACTTTGATCACTGGCATGCCAAGACGTGTTAAAGCACTTATTCATGCAAAAGGTGGCCAAACTGCTTATTAAACAATATATCATATACAACACCATCATATAGCACCCAAATAAATGTTTTTTTTATCAATTAACTTTATTTTTTTTACCCTTTTGTTGAAAATTTGAAATTTTTTGAAAAATCCATAATAATTGTGCCAGTACTGTATATATATATGTAATATACTAATTTAAATTAAAAATATAAAATAATAATATATAATATAATATAATATATATATAATATATATATATATATATATATATATATATATATATTTATATATATATATATATATATATATAATAGATATATATAATATATATATAATATATATATATATACTATAATATATATATATATATATATATATATTATATATAATATATATATTTATATATATATATAAATATATATATTATATATATATATATATATTTATATATATATATATATTATATATATATATATATATTATATATTATATCATATATATATATATATATATATATATATATTATATAGGCTGGTAAGAAGGAGGTCAGGGGGTTCAATCCTCCCGAAAATTATTTTAGCGATCTAAAATTTGAATTCCTTAAGTTTCAAAAATTAGTAATAACGATAATATAATAATAATTAAATAATAATAATAATAATAATAATAATAATAATAATAATAATTAATAATAATAATAATATAATAATAATAATAATAATAATAATAATAATAATAATAATAATATAAATCAGTTAATCAAATGAAAATGAAGTATTTATTAATGGAAATTAGGAGACATGTTTGTGGTCCGTAACGATTTCTTAAGTCAAGTGGCTGTTCCTCATACATGTTAAATATTTAGACCAGGGACTTAAAGTAAGGTTTCCAAGTTTGCAGATGATAGCAAATTGCTACCTCAATAAGGAATTAATGATGGATGTATAAAATATTTAAAAGATAAAGGAGAGAGCTTGTAAGTTCGTTGATGGGAATGAGCAGGTTCATTCTTTCTTCAGCTAAATTTTCCTTTCCTCATTCATTCCTTCTAAAACTAAATCTTCT
>JABUQX010085009.1:7500-17500 GCA_015478945.1 Trachelipus rathkii | reverse complement strand
TAGGCTAGTCCCCCGTGATTTTGCTATCAGTTCTGCTGTATTGTGAAAGTCCGCAAAACAAATTGAATTTCTCCTAGAAAAAAAATTCACATTCTTGTAAAGTGAAATATTTTTAACATATCACATCAGAGAAGCAGCCTGCATTATTCTAGGTTTTATGGATGTTACTGGCAGGTTTTGAAACAATGAAATCTGCCATTAAATATATATATATATATATAATATATATATATATATATATATCTATATATACTAATATATTTAGAGATATTATATATATATATATATATATATATATATATATATATATATATATATATATATATATATATATATATATATATATATATATATATATATTTATTTTATTTATTTATTTATTTATTTATTTATTTTAAAAAGTGTTTTTGTATTTTTACTAACAGGGAAATCTTATTTTTTTCAAGAATATGATGAAAGAACAAAAAATATTTGTCACGTTTCATTCCTTAACTTTATATTAAACAATTTAGAATTTAATTTAAAACTCTATCGCCAGAATTATAATGAGAAAAATTTTAATTTATCAAGTTACAAGCAAAATGTTTTCCTCTGTTGGTGTTTGACTAACATTCAAAGCTACAATAAATTGAAAAATTTTACCAGCCACTAAGCAAAAGTCTTGAAAAGCTACACGAGGAATCATGAATTGCATTTATGCCTACATGCATACACATACATATAGGCAAAGAGTAGGAAGTTGGGGGAAGTTTGAGGGGTTTCTCTCCCTTTTCCCCTTCCATTCTCTTGGGGAGTTTGAAAGGTTTATCTCCCTTTTCTCCTTCCATTATCTGGGGGAGTTTGAAAGGGTTCTCCCTTTTCCCCTTCCATTCTCTGGGGGAGTTTGAAATGTTTCTCTCCCTTTTCCCCTTCCCCTCTCTGGGGGAGTTTGAAAGGTTTCTCTCCCTTTTCCCCCTTTCCCTCCCTTGGAGAGTTTGAAAGGTTTCTCTCTCTTTTCTCCTTCCTCCCTCTGGAGGAGTTTGAAAGGTTTTTCTCCCTTTTCTCCTTCCCCTCTGTGGGGGAGTTTGAAAGGAATTCTCCCCTCTTACCCTTTCCCCTCTCCGTTTTCCCCTTCCCTCTCTCCCTTACTTTCTTTTAAATTTTCATTAACTTTCTACACAGGACAAGAATCTTATAAATGGTGCTATAATAAGCTTAAAATTCTCCTTTATGAGCAATATTTAAGAAATATTTTGCAAACCTCTTCCATCATCTTCCCTCCCTCTGAAATATGTCTTATGCCTACAATATATATATATATATATATATATAAATATATATATATATATAATAGTATATTATATATATATATATATATATATATATATATATATATATAATATATATAATAGTATATATACGTACTCTAATATAATATATATATATATATATATAAAAAATATTCTAAATCATAGCTATTCATAGATATAAATTAATAACATATTATTATATATATATATATATATATATATATATATATATATATATATATATATATATAACAACCTATTCTAACCTAGCCATAGCTCATTTAAAACAATTCCATTCTATATATACTATATATTATATAAAATATATTATAATATACATATATATATATAATATATATAAATATATATATATTAACCTATATATATATTATATATTATATATACTACTAACTATAGTATATTATATGTTGGTCGTTGCTTAAAATATGAAGCGTAATGTTGAAAAAAATTTAAAATTTTTGTCCTATATTGTCTCAATCACGTAATATGTGCCACACAACAAGGTAAGGAAAAAGCTCCTCTCCCAAATCGCCAATTTCAGTCCAAAATTGGAGAAGTTTTTAAACTTGTTGCGGCGTATATACATTCCTACGTATACATAGGAAACTTTATATATACAAGTCTGAACACATTTCTGTATATACAAACATGTAAAGAAATATATGAATGCACACTTCTATCTATACACATATTTGAGACTATATGTAGGCTTATACCTTTTTTTGAATGTTTGTATATTTATAATGATAACAATGAAGAACAGAGAGATAGGCAAATAGAAAGATATATTCAAGCCAACTTCTTCCAACAATAGAAGCTGAAGTTTTAGAAATATAGGACAATGAAAAATAATAATAACAATAATAATAATAGTTTTTGCTTCTACTCTTTGACAATGATCAAAATTGTTTATTATTAAAAAGAAAATTGTTTCTATGGAAAAATAGTAGAGCAAATGAAAGGCTGTCAAAACAAGCTTATATATATATATATATAAATATATATCATATATATACGTATATAATATATATATTATATATATATATATATATATATATATATAACTTATATAGATATATATATATATCTATATATATATATATATATAGTTATATATATCATTTTTTTACTTTCTCACCCCTGGCCACCTTGATTTTAGAGCTGCCACACCGCATCCAGATACCCGCCACCGCAACCGGCCTCGTCCACAGATCATCCATGGTTGAACTGTTTCAAATTGCCCTGGGCAGAGAGTAGATTAACAGGTAGTAGAAAGTGGATATGTTTTCAGATCTGGTTACACTGGACAGAAATTTAGTGTTTGCTTTGATCTTGAATTTGTTTTTGATTATTATAGTTGGTGTGGCCGCGTTCTTAATTTGGCCAAGGGTGACTGACTAGTTCTTGGAAGGGAGTTGAATTACAGTGCTATTTCTGGTGGATGTTTGCTTAGTATGTTGTTTGATGATCTGCGTCTTAGGTAGTTTTCTGTTAGTGTTGTGTGGACTTGTTTGGTGTTAGGATAATGTTGTTTAGTGGGTGGATGTTTATTCAGGAATAATAAGTTTAGAAAAGTAGAGCTGAGTGAAGAAGGAGTGATTTTAAAGTCTGATTGAAGTATACACACTCTGAGAGGACATTGTGGCATGAATGATCTGGGATGTTTCTCATTACTAAGAAAGAAATTATGTGATTAGCACAACTCCGCTCAGATGTATCACCTCTCATAGCAGCACATATGTTACTTTTAATGCGTGTAATGTGTTGACTGCTGTTAATGTACATCCTGCAATGATTCGTAATACTTTGTTTTGTGTTGTTTGGAGTTTCCTTGTTAATTTTAGTTATTAGTGGGTATACCAAGTTGGAGAGGAGTATTTAGAGTCGACGTATGTATGTTTGTATATGTGTGGATTTGGGTTATTGTTTGTTGAGTTTGCTCTGCAATGGTTCTTAATATGTTTTAGTTTCCTGTTGCTGATGAATTTTGTTGCTATGGTCTTTGAAAAGATAACTGAGTGTTAACTTACTCCGGGATTTTGGCGAGCTTAGTTTTAAAAGGTGTGGCAATGTTATTTAAGTTAGATTTGTGTGTGGTGCCGAATTGGTGGTCAGTGGTGATTAGTATGATTGTTGATTTGTTTGGTGAAGAGGACAGTCTGTTGTTTGTTAGCCATGTTTGAATTGATTGATGATTGTGGTCAGGTTTGTAAGCAGTGTTAGATTCTGAGTCTAGTGGCTTATGTAATGTCTTTCCACATAAGCTGTTATGTTTATGTGGTTTGTTGGTTGCGGGAGGTCGCTTGAATAGTTGAAATAATATAGGCTACACTTGTTACTCCCTATTGATGATATACCTTTTCGGGATTTGTGTTGTTCTTTGGTACTATATGCTGTTCATTCCTGAATAGTAGAGTTTAAGGAAATCCATTTCTTTTTAGGTTTGTAGAGATATTATTTTGTTATTTGTAAAAGTTATGTTTGTACTGATCAAAGACTTTATTATATCGATTGCTATAATTATTGTTTTGTGAGTGTGTTTTAAGTTTAGACCATTGATTGTAGTGGATTAGTTATGAGTGCGTTGTAGTTGAATGGTTATTGCATGAGCCTTGCTGGAATTTGTGTTTTGTGATTTGGTGTGTTATATTGTTCAGTATGATTTATTTTAGAGTTTGCATAGTGTAGAGAAATAGAGAAATGGGATATAGAATGAAAGGGTTAGGGGTCTTTACCGGTTTTCAGCTTGTGTTAAATATATCTTCTTTCCAGTTAGGGAAACTGAATTCTTTAGAACTAATAACTGTTGCCTATATCTCTGTGCTACTTGGGTAAAAGTTGTGTTCCCCTAGGTCGTTTCAGTCGTTTGTTTTGAGACCTGTCTAGGCCTGTTGCTTGGTGGTTTTTAAGGATACTTAGTGGTGTTTTAATCGTACGGTTGAGTTATTTCTTGCTTCTGGTCGAGATTGCGTTTTATTTTCTTGAGCTTTATTGATTTTCCCTGTTGAGGGTGTGTATGTTTCTTGACTTTGTTTGCAAAGTGGTTGCAAGAACTGTTTTGCGTTTTGGTGGATTGTGGTGTTTTGGTGTTGGGTTTTGATGGATTCAGAGCTGTACTGTTGTTGGTTGTTGTCATTTTTCAGTATTTTTATTATTTTTGGGACATTCTGGTGTTATTCGTGTGTTAGATGTTCTTGGTGAGGAAAGTTTTAAAATTGTTAGAAGAATGTTTTAATTAAATCAGTGATATTGGGTGTTTAAGGTGTTAATCTTTAGTAAGGTTTGTAGTGATGTGGGTGTTGTTTTTCTGAGGGAGTTGCGTTATTTAATTAGTTCTATTTTAGATGTTAGGGTTGGGTTATATTTTTCTATGTATAATCTGGGAATGTTTTGATGGGCTGTTTTTGAATTTGAATGGTGAAAAGTTTTGTATAGTGCGTTTGTTTGAGTATGTTGAAGCGTGTGATATTTGGGGGTGTATTTATTTCTAGTAAATTGATGAGTTGTCCAGCTCGGCTTATTTGTATGTTTGTTTAAAGTTTTCCTAAGTAGGTGTTTGTCCTTGTTTGATGTTTATATTTTATAATGATGGGGAGGTGGTCGGAGTTTAGATTGGTTTGTGATAACCAGGGTTGTGGAGTCCGAGTTGGAGTCGGTAGTTTTGAAGAGAGTGGAGTCGGAGTCGGAGTCGGCAATTTTGAAAGGTGTGGACGGGGATGGAAGTCGAGTCGGAGTCGGAGTCGGGAAGAGGGTGGAAGTCGGAGTCGGAGTCGGAGTCGCGGGGTCGAGGAGTCGGTAATTTTTCAAAGAGTGGAGCCGGAGTCGGAGTCGGAGTCGGAGTCGGAGTCGGAGTTGGAGAGGGCAATTTTCAAAAGGGTGGAGTCGGAGTCGGTAATTTTGAAGAGGTCGGAGTCGGAGTCGGAGTCGGAGTCGGAGTCGGAGTCGGTAATTTTGAAGAGGGTGGAGTCGGAGTCGGAGTCGGAGTCGGAGTCGGAGTCGGAGTCGGAAAATTTTTGAACCGACTCCACAACCCTGGTGATGACCAGTGGAGTTTGGTATGTAAGTTTGGTGAGCATAGTGTTCTGTCTGGTGATATGTACGTTTGGTTGATTTGGGGTGGAATTCTGGTGTGGCTGTTTGTGTAATGATAGCGTAAGAAAGAAACCGTTAAAAATGAACGGAGAAAGAGTTTTCAGGGGATCGAAATTACAAAAGAGTTATGGGTTAGGAGTATTTTTCGCTAAATTAATGAGAAGTAATTTACTTCTGGTTAGAAAAGGCTGTGGAAATATTGGTAAAACAAGCTCCTAGAATAGGCATAATCACTATACATGACATCGCATCAGGAGTTAATCCTCGTGATTCCTTAAAATGCCGTGTAGATGATGTTTCCTATGAAATGTTGTATGATGTTAAACGAAAGATAAGGTATAGAATGACGAATCAAGGCAAAGGCCGTAAGAAAATGAGTGTAAAGAAAAAGCTTGAGGTAAAGAGACCTCTAAAGAAAAACGCTTTAAAGTCTTTAACATTTAATAACTAACTGACATCTTTTACATAAATAGTGACATCTGGCTACTGTATTGTATATAAGAAATGGATAATCAAGATTCTACTCATTAAACTTCCGGTTGTCATACCTACAAGATGCATTTCTTTCATCTTTCTAGCCCAACCTGTTGTAGGAGTGAATTGGACCTCTTTTCAATGAATCCTACGCAGATTAGTGTAAGTAAAACCAATTTCGTCAGTATTATTGCTGTTTATTCACTTTCCAACACAGATGTACCTCTTGAATTCAATATTCCTGGCACGTCTGACCAGTATCTCGGTCCATCCAATGTCTTTTTATATTTAAAAACATAATTAACAAACAACAATGGTTCAGATCTTCCTTCGTCGTCCAACCATCACATAGTGTATACGGAATGAAATTTCCTGTATATATGTTTAAACCAGCTTGAAGTGTATCTCAATGAAACGTCGCTAGGAGCTTCAGCCGCAAATTATCCATATATAAGTTATATAGAAAATTTGTTGAATTATTCAGATGATGCTAAACAGTTTCATCTACAATCTTGTGGATTTTATAGTTTCAAAGACGTAAACAAATACATAGACAAAGCTACTAAATCTACAGGTAACACATGTGAATTTTATAGATTTTTAAATGGAGAAATCTTCTTTCAGGAAAGAGCTATTCTTCCTTCAGTGGATACTAGAATTAAATTAACTAAATCTAGTGCGCAATTTACTCTTGATATTAAAAGCAAGTCCACGGTCACTACTGCATGCCCTGAATCTGTTTTTCAAGTTGTCAATCCACATCTTTATGTTAGAAAAGTGTAATTGTTACTCCAGAGACATTTGGAAATTGAAAGATCTCTTCTGAACACTACAGCTAAATATTCTATGAAAAGAATTGAAACCAAATTATTTAACTTCACTCTTGGTTTATCTAGTATCGATATCCCTAACATTGTAAACGGTGATTTACCTCAGAAAGTAGTAATTGGAATTGTTGAACATGAAGCGTATTCAGCAAATCATAGTCACAATTTAAATTCACATCTTTTGTTCTTAGAGGTATTATGAAAGGATGTATAAAGGATCACAATCTCTTTGCTCAAGATCTTTTTGCGATTTTACGATTTAAATACTGTTTCATGTAACGATAGTGAAATAGGTATCGATCTCGAAGCTTACTATGAGAATAGTAATATATACGCATACGATCTCACAGTTGATCTTTCAGCATGTAACTCATATCATTTGAACATTTTTTGAAAAAGTAACATTAATGTTAAGTCTCACCTTTGGAGAAAGTTTACAATCTTCAATCACAGTCTTAATGTGTTTGAAACATCCACAATTCATTAAGATTGCTAGAGTGCGAAATATAATCTTTAATTATTAAAGATGAATGAAGAAGAAATAAAAAGTATATTTAGAAACGAACCACGATTTTAAGGAGACTACACTATTAATTAAATCGGGCCAGTGAAACTGGAGAAGGATGCTGGATTTATATTTAACACATCTCTTGTCACATTATTACAGAAGGCCACTAGATATAAATGATATAGATTTATATATATTGATAGAAACGGTTTTGTTTATTTTCTCGATTCGTTTCATTTAAAATTCATATTTAGTAATCATTTATGTAATTTCTTTCTATGTCTATTTCTTTCTTTTTATAGGTATTACAACGGCAGGTGCTCGAGAGAGTTGAGCTCTTAGATTACTCCCCCGTTGTATCACCTTCGTAACACAAAAGGAGACCTGTTTTCTCATGAATTTTGTGTGAGTATTGTAAACTCAAGGATAGGTCGTTGTGGTACCTTCTTCTATCCATCCACATTTCTTCTGTGAAACTCTCTGAAATCATCTTTTTTACCTGCTATATTCTATCTTTATCTCTTAGAATCCCACGTCTGCGCCCACCTGCAAGAATTGTGTTAGGGATTTGGTAAGTTTTCTTTCTTTCCTTTTCTTTTTTCCCCGTGAGTGGTGGAACGGTGTAAGATATATATATATATATATATAATATATATATATAGTATATAATATATATATATATTATATATATATATATATATAATATATAAGATATATATATATAGATAATATATATAGTATATATAATAATATATATATATTATACATTCCGGTTTTTATAAACTCTTTCCACATCCTTCAATAGGGATGTTCTTCATGTTACTGCTGGTCTTCCTCTTCTACTTCTCTCTTGTGGATCACACTCCAGTGCAGCTCTTGCCAAATACGCCTTTAATGTTCTGAAACGCGTCCCTCCCATTTTCACTTTCCTCTCCAATCTGTTTTCAAACCTCTGCGGTTTGGTCTTGTTATATACAACACCTCATTCAAAATAATCTCTGGCCATCTTTCACTAACAATTTCGCTCAACCCTTTATTTCTAAAGAACTGAACTTTATTCCTTATTTCACTTGCACGTCATTTATTATCAAATTATAAACAAACAATCAGGAAGGTAACACAGTTAATTTGAGTGCTTGTTCAATGCAACAGTTATAAAGTTGAAATACCAGTGTATCACGTGGCTCAGTTGGTAAGGCGACAGAACCGTATGGCATAGGGCCAGGTTCAATCCTATGTCTAGCTCCTAGGTAGCAATTACCTTGAAAAGTTCCCCTCCTAGAATAGGGCTATAGCGGTGGTGTAAACTTTTTAAAAATGACAAAATAAACATTAGAATTTTTAATTTTACAGAAATATGCAATCTTTTTATTTATTTAATTCTAAATCTTCTTTTAGATAAACACTTATTAATTATGCATAGCAAAATGGGGAACACTTATTTTGGCACTCCTTCACCCTTGGTATTTTTGACCTCAAACTGACATTTTATTGGCGTGCCAGACCCTACCTAGGGAAACCTAAGGAGGAATTTGCAATAGCCACAAAAATTACCACTCTCTATCTAACCCAAATGAGGTTGAGGCATCCTCAGAGGGCTTTGTCCTTATTGGCACTTTTCATTTTAAAATAATTAAAAATCTAATATTCTAAAACCGTTAAATACACCAAAAAAAATTACAAATTATAATATTAATTACTTTTCTTAGTTGCGCTACGTTAATATCTAAACAATAGCTTTTTTAACCTCTTAATGCTGTTGCATATATATATATATATATATATTATATATAGGTATTATATTAGATATATATTATATATATATATATAATATATATATATATATATATATATATATATATATATATATATATATATATGCATATATTATGCATGTGCATTCAACTACCCTTTATAAATTACACCGTTTCACGCATAAAAGTTTCCTTTACATATACAATATAATTCTCTTTTTTAGATAATTGTGGCAAAAGAATGATGGTTTATGGTATTTAAACATATCTGCCAAGTAATTTTGAGTCATTCTTCATATTTTCATCATACACAGGGTGTTGAGAGTAATAAATAAAACTGTAATGGGATAGAGATAAAGAAGGAAATGTTTGTGTGTGAGAAATGAGAAAGAATGAACATAAGATCATAAATGAACATACGCACACACAATAGCCATACATACACACACCAACACATACTTATATTATATTATATATAATATATATATATATATATATAATATATATATATATATATATAATATATATATATATATATTAATATATATATTATAATATTATGTAATATATATATATTGACCTTTTCTATTTTACGACTCCGTTCAGTTTTGATTTTTTTTTTTTATTATATTACTAGTTTATATCCTAACAATCAATTTTAGTGGTAACGGACAGTTCAAAAAAAATATATAGGACCAGTTACGTTTTTACGACTCCGTCAGTTTATTTTTTTTTTTTTTTTATTTGTTTTTTTTTTAATATATTGTTAGTATATGATATAACAATGAATTTAAGTGGTAACGGACATGCTTTAAAAGTTCGAAATATTTTAAACAATTTTTTAAAAAAGTAATTTTTTAGTAATATTTTGGTAAACCGCAAAGATAGCAGGAGTCGGGTTCTCTCGGCCTTCCGGGGAACGACAGGGTAGGACTATTTCTCCCCCTCCATGGAGGGTCTCCGGAACCCCCACTCTTTAGTATTAGGGTGTCGCGGGGGTTCCCCCGCCCCTCCCCTACGGTATGGAAAACGTCT
>JABUQX010085008.1:0-20443 GCA_015478945.1 Trachelipus rathkii | reverse complement strand
TTAACTCCATGTATTTGAAAAGGAGAAAAAATGAATTCTATGTACTCCAAAAGGAGAAAAAAAATTAATCCCCTAGGTTCTCTATGTCTTGTAGGACGGTAACACCTGTTTTCATGATTCCTTGATTGGGAAACCGCTAAAAAAGGAGAGAAAATAATATTAGAATAAATCCTTCTTTCCAGTATAGGTGAGTTAACTCTATAGTTTGCTCGAGTGTATGGGTTTAACTCTCCCTCTATTTTTTCTTCGTTGTTTTCCTTGATTAGGGGTTGGGAGGTCTACAATGGTTGGTAGTTGCAAGTGGTTTACTCCTTTAATCCATTCCTTTGTCATTTGTCATCGGATGGAGATCTCTTTAAACCTCAATTTACATATAATACTCATACAAATATTAGTTCGCATATTTTTCTTTTTTCCTTGCCAGAAATTTAAAGTCACCTGTAATTTTTCAATATATACTACCACATGGGTCGATATACAGGAGTTTTTCGTCATTCTTTGAAGTAAACAACTCTTCCCTCTAATTTCTTTGACAAATAACTTCTTCACTATATATTAATTAAATTATTTATTTAACCTTAATATTATTAATGACAAATAATATAATCAAATAAAAAAATTCATTAATACAAATTCTTATTCTATATTTCATTAATCATTTTGATATGATGATGCTTCTCTATTATCTAGGACTGTTTAGCCACCTAAGGGATTCAACGATAATACTGTTAATATCTGGTGTTACTCTTATTCTAATTTTAAGAAGCATCTTCTTCTCGACAAATGAAAACGGAAAGATTATTGCATTTGCTATTCAGTGAGAGAAAAAATAACAGCTAAAAATAAACAAATTCGGTGATTTAGTCTACAAAAACGATATCTCTACACCACTCAGACGAAGAAAGTACTAATATACAACATCCTAAGTTTAAAGAATTGGGAAAAGGTACATCGTGTTAGAAGGACACCTTCATCTGGTCGAATGTACTAAAATCTCAAAATCCCGATTTGTGGGTCGAGTCAGAAGAGCCATCCGAATTGATTAAGTTGTGGAAAGGTTAAAGGTATATTTGCGCCTTCCGTTGGTTATTTTATTGATGTGTTCCTCTTTACGTTTTAGCATCTAGCAATAGTTGGAAGTAAATTGCTTCATTATAAAGGGAAGGCGGCTGGAAATTCCATTTCTATATATGTACTTATTATTATTATTATTTTGAGTTATTATTAAGTTATGTTGACATTCATTGTATGTGCTTTGATTATATACTTTAAATATTCGATTAAGTAGTGTTCTATAGCGAAAGGCGGTATTTTTTGTCCCTCGTATGTAAGAGGTACAGTAGTTAATCAGTCAGAGACCTGCGATAAAGAGACAGTGTATCATATCCTTTTTTTATGGTTATATATTATTAATTAGAGTAAACTAGCATATAATTTAATATATATAAGTATTATAGTGATAACTAAAAGTTACAGTGCTAATAATACAATATATATACATATATAGTGTGATATATATATATATATATATTATATTATATACTATATTATAGTTTATAAATAATATATAATATACTAGTAGTACTAAACACCTTGCCAGTAATTATCAATTTTACTAAAATATCCTGAAAGCTAATGGATGGATGACAATTGATTTAAACGAACAAATCGCGAGCGTTATAGAATAACAGGATAGAGCCTTTGTAGGAATGCCTCAAACTATACAGTACTATTGAGGATGTAGTTAAAGTAGAAATTAAGAATTTGCCAATATAGATGGAATGTTGGAAGAAGATAGTAGATGCAATCGAGTTACAAGTTAAAAGCAATGCGTTGGTATTTGAATTGACTTATGAAAGCTCACATGATGAGGTACTTTTAAAGAGTAGGTGTATATACGGTAAAATACTCACTAATCGGAAGAAAGAAAGAGCGAGCACTATAGTTGCATTACGCAGCGAGGAACAGCAAAAGACAACCTGTATTATTTAATGAACAGTTTGGGAGGATGATGATAGAGATTACAAACAGGGAATTCGGAAAACTCCTCTGGGATGGGAAATCAGCCGGAAAGCTTAGATAATGAGATCTAGGGGATTTTTCATTAGAGTAGCGATGAATAGAAGATGTGTGCTTTTTCTGACTAATGAATGATGTGAGGAGTGTGTGCGAGACATGAACCCTTCCCCCTGAAAAAACGAATCTTTTTCACACAGACATGAGAGACGAGATTATTATAGGTATTGTGTTTGGTAGCTTTCGAGACTGTTAAAGGAAAACAGAATGTGGTATTTGACGCGGCCACTAATAGTGAAAATACTTAAAAAAATAGAGAATGGGTGAGATAACACCGTGATGCCAATTACAAGCCATCCTTAACGGAAAGGATCTCTGATAGTGTGAGGAATACCGGAAAATGAAACGTTTGTGAAAATGGATTAATCTTCCAAGTAGTAAGAGGTAGAATTTAAAGAGAGGTACTGAGGTGAACATTTAATGCTTCAAGAATGGAAGTGAGATTGTGATATTGTCTTTAAATACCAATAATGTGTAGGATATAGTGATAAAGTTTGAGTTATTAGCTTGTATACGTGATTTGTATTACTAACTAAATGCCTACTTTAATTTAGGAAGGAATAATATCTATAAGTATTTACCGATAATAGTAAGTGAATTGCAATACGTAGAGTATAATCTAAGTAATTAATCACCCTCATATTCATAGAGCTAGATATAGTTATACGGACGTATATATATCTCAAAAATGTATTATATCATGTAGAAATGTTTACCGAAATATTAGATCTTAGCACACATATGTTATTTCAGGATTAATATAATACTAATAGGTATAGTGTAGTTTTAAGACGATGAAAGAGAGCTTGATTTTAAAAGCGATATAGGTTAATGAACGTGTAAGAGATTTCCACCATGTGTATAGGTGTGATAGAAAAATGTAATAAGATAGAGAAGTAATATAAACTCGAAGGGCTGTATTAAGATCATGGTTACTTGTAACATTAATGAAGGTATATCAGCATGTAATAATGATGGTCTAGTTGGTTTAACGTGAGCGGACTTTAATAGTGTATATGATGAGGTTAATGCATTTGAATGTCTAAGATACTGGGAGGAACTGAAGGCAAAAAGTAGGATATGAGTCCTCAGTAACAGGTAATTTCTGCACAGGAAGGAATGTGTGTATTGTCAGAAGGCGAGAGGAAAGGTGTGATAACATAATAGAAATATATAGTGAATGCAGTGATATGAGTTATTTGTTGATGGTATATAGTGGTATGTTGTTGATACTGACCAAGGACTAATTGAACCATAACCATTGACGTGTAGTTACGTCAGCGGTCATGTGGAACCCTTAGGGTAAGTTTTTTGAACAAGCATGATTATACCTTATCGCCTTAGAGTGATTAATATGGGTAGGAGGTAGCTTTTTCTATCTACTTAACATAGTCCTATATCTCTTACTTGCATTCTATCTAATATCTACTATCATATTTTGAATATAGAAAGAAAGAAAAATTATTAATATATATTTTAATTATATATAATTATTAATTATTTAATTTAATTTATTATGTATTATTATTATATTATTTCATTATTTTAATATTTGATAATTATTATAAGCCACTTATACTTTGCAGTAAATCATATGATACAAGACTTAAGACTTAAGAATTATTGCTGCTTCAGAAGAAAAAATAATTCAGAAAAAGTACATTTCGATTTCAGACGAACAGAAGAGCTATCGTGACGCCCACAAACGCTATTTGAATAAGTCAAGTAGTTTTCCTGATTAGCGTCGAACTCACCAGGATCGACAAGAATGCAGTGACATGGAATTAAAGCTCATTTCTTTGCCCAATTAAGTTGTCTATTCTTTAAGATGTTGGGCCTAAAAATCAATTTTTATTTGTATATAATGTTTTCTTTTTTTCACGGTGTTTGTAATTAATTAAGTGCACCAAAATCAGTAGATTAAATTATCATGAATTGGTTTAACTTTCTATTCTCATTCATTTCTATTACAAGTCTATCCTCTTTCTACTGTCTCTAATGCAATTTATCCTGGTCATCACAATTTTTGCTTTTATCTGCCAGTTCCAAAAAAGAAAAAAGTGAAAATTTAAAACGAAAATAAAATTATATGGAACACACAAGACACAATCACCTAGATAAATATTACGAGTAATTATCATCATCGACTCATAGCACCTCTCGCTCTCTTCCCAGATTGTTGGGAAAAAGTTTATCCACCCTAGTAGTTTCTCCCGCGTGTGGTTTCCATAAGAAAACCCTACTGAGTGAAGCAGCCTACAAGCTGGGATCCCCCCACGACGTTGTTAGCGAATCGCGTTAGTTATAGTTTTGCTAGCCACTCGAGTTCTTTCCCCTAGCCTGAACCTTGGCAAAAACTGATAACTAGCACAGCACAAAAATAATTTCTATCAGCCATTCTGTGTACGAATACATATACCGTCTTTTGTACACTTGAGAGTATCAAACCTCATTGCAAATAGCAAAGACGGTTTGCCCTTGTCCAGGACTTAATTTCATATACATCATGCTCCGTCACATCCATCCTTCGGCCGTCAGATTTTTGCTGGAGTCTATTATAGCATCTGGATCGGAATCTCTTTTCAATCTATTTGGACTACAGCTTTTGTATTCTATTCCAAACCTGGAAAAGATCCGAAGCTGGGCGGACAAACCAAAGAACAATTTGCGCTGGATCCTTCATTACCGGTAACAATTATGGACAGAAAATGGTTTTCAGGACCTGCTTAACTTACCTGTTCTTGGGAAAAGCCGTCAAGCTTTCTCAAAAACTACCATATTTAGGTTTATCCGCTAAAATTCACTGTTCGAATGCTCGAGACCCCTTGGTGAAATAATATAATAGACATTATGTAAATCATCCGGTGAAAGCCTATTCATCAAACTGGTGGCAGGTATAGGGGGGGGAATTTTTTTTTTTGTATTACTTGTGTGTCTTTTTTTGACCTTAATAAAAAGTCTTTATCGGACACTAACGTGGAGATCTTGAGAGATTCTCCTTAAACTTTCATAAGCTTTTAGCTCTCCGCGGGTAACACACTCAGCCTCTTTTCAATTCAATGGCCTTCTGGTCAAAACTATCTCTCAGGTTTCGGTGTCATCTATCTTTCTGTCACGCCAAACTTTACTCTGGATGAAGGCGTTCCTAGGGTTGGTTTTCGGAAAAACACAAGCTTGTTTTTTTCCTACGTTAAAAAAACGGTTTTTTTTCATTGAAAAAAAACAGCTGAAAAGAAAATAAAATAGTATAAAATTATTTTTTTTCGTTTTTTTTCAAATAAGTTGAGTCTGGGGTTTGAACAATTTTATTACAGGTTTTAGCAAACATGCTCTAATTTGGACTTTTTTATGAGTAATTTCAATTTCTCTCACAAAAGAGTGAGAAAGACATCTTGTGTTTTTGTAATCTCAGTGGGATTCTACTTATTTTATATTCTGAATTAGTTGATATTGCACTAATAATGTGTAGTTGTAGGAACTTCATGTAAAATGATTTTCTTTAACTCATGAAATTTACAATTGCTTACAAAACATTTTCACTAATTAATTAGATTAGAATTTAGAAATGCCACATTGCAAAAGGTCGTGTGACTGTGCTTTTTAAGAAATAAAAGGTAGCAAAGGGCCCTCGCATGAAATGTAACTCTTGTTGTGTAACAAAATATACATACAAGAAAACTTAAATATTTAATTTATCGATAATATTTCAATTAAATAAGTAACCTAGAACTAGGAAATTCGGAAAATTTGCCAACTGAGAGAGATGGTTATGCTATAAGGCAGCGAAGCTTAAGAGTCCTGTTACTGCCTCATCTACTCAAATCCACTGTCAATCTCCACAGGGACTACTTCATTACGACTCTGAGATATTCAAATCCTCTACAAGTCATGATTTCAAAAATTTATAAATTTGGTTGATCGGCTGATGAGCCCATGTGTAAATGAGAGAGCGCTGATCAAGTTGTCCTACACTAGCTACCTGTTTACACAGTACTCAGTTAGTGACTGGGTCTGGGGAAGCTGGGGCACTAGTGATTAGTGAATGCAAAGTTGAATATTGTACCAAAGCCAATAAATACTTTAATTTAGTCAGATATTTGAAATCTTATCTTTATATTGCCATATACGAGTCTTCTAAATATTTCTTAGATTTTTATTAGTTCATTTGCTATCCCTTAAAGGTCCATTTCACCATTACAAGTTCAGATCATTCTTTTTAACACTTATAAATAGGAAAAAAGTTACATATATGGTTAGGTATAAAATATGATTGATTAGCTCATGAATACAAATGTCTCAGAATATACACTATAGCTTAAAATAAGCTAAGCTAGAAGACCTACAAAACGAGCTCAGTCTGGAGGACTTTTCCCTTATTATCCTAACATTCATGAAGATTTGTATTGAAAACTATTTGTATTTAACAATTCTAGCAGGGAGAGGAGGAAAGCTGTCTAGCTAATTATAAAATCAAAATGGGAAATATATCTAGAATAAATAGCTTAAAATACTACGCCATGTCATGAATGTTTCGCTCGAATATTATCATAATATTCGACGCTCTATTAATAACTAGATTTAATAAAATACATTGTATTCACAGGAAATAGCTACCAAACCACAACAGATATTAATGCATTTGAAAAATATCGAGATAAACGAGAACATGAAATAAATGAAACTCATGTTTATATCTCTCCGTGGAGAAAATATACAACCTGATTTGAAAAAAAACGAGTTGTTTTCACACCTAAGGCGTTATTCACGCGCCATAAGCCAAATACGTTAAGATGATCCTAGTGCGTTGACTACATAGTTCTAATACTCTCGATTTAATTATTTCTCAAGTAATTATTCACTTGTGTCACTCCCAGCACGCACACTCTCGAATTTCTAATTTATGTTATCACTCTAACGACTTCACACTGATGAACTGTGTGCCTTTAGCATAGCTCTCACTAGGTATAGCCTCACATACTATGGCATGTTCCTCTATACTCATGAAACGGCAACATTTAATATGCTCATGAGAAATTTTTCACAATGGTCGGATATATCTTTGTTTTGGGTAACACAGTTCTTGTCAAACTTACCATGGCTTCCGTTATTTCTCGCCACCAAAATACTCAGCAGTTGTCTATTCTTAACGTAAAAAAAGGGATATATCTGAAAGATACTATAGTCCTACCATTTCTACCATCCCGATATCACCTACCTATATTGGATTTAACCAATATCCTATCTTAATCACTAAGGTCATATCAATTTCTAGGACTCTAGTCTAGTTAGACACTTAATCAATCATGTACCTACTCATATTATAAAACCTGAATAATATCAACGTTTGTAATCGCGTCTCGCTTGACTAATTAGGTTTTACATCTCGTCCTACAAACTTGGGGCGTACGATCGCATGTATCCCTTTTACGTCTATATATATCGCCTAGTTCGATCGAGCTGATTATTTGACTCATATGTATGAGTATATGTAGTCAGGCCTCCTCTACTCTACTGCATCTGTTGGATCACCTATCAAAAACGAATGGATACGATTCCGTATTATCGTTCCACTGGTAGCCTTGATCTGATCTACCCCTGAGTAAGTCCTTGATAAGTTTGTAAAGCCAATATGTTGATGCACATCTCATTCGAAGAGTAGAGCAAACTACATTAATGTACAATTATATTCATCAGCTTGTTCATAACCCCAATACCGTTCTGCTCTGACATACCGATTCTGCAGGGAGGTACTGCTATCTCAGAATCCTTATCATTTACTGGCTAATATTTGCGTACATCACTACGTTTCTAACATCTTATATACTTACCTTAAAATATCCCTTTCATAAATGTGATGCTGCTACTTTATTTTAACATCATGAGGTATATACTTGGTTATTTCTCATCACGTCTACCTATTTAGCTTAGGCTCTGACCCTCTCTTACACTCAAAATATCTGCCATTCTTGATGCCTTGAGTTAAAAGGCATCATTCCGTTCATTACTCACGCAGTTCATGACGAGTTTAACTCCAGTATTTTAATACTGAAGGCTAACTATAAAACTACTATAGAGTGATATCAAGTTGTGAGGCGTCACATTACTAGCTTAGTCTATTTTTACCGTATGACTCTCATAACTTAATTTTCACTAACACTCTTACGCCCCATCATGCTTCATATTTGCCACAGCAGATATTAATAGCTATACTATATTAATGATTTTGCGCTTTCTCGAATTCTAATCCTTAATCCGTATGTTGTTTATTCTCATTTATTCAGCTTCGCTCAGCGCGCTACAAGCGCTTATAAAATTTACCCTAATATTTCTCTTAAAACATACATCTATAGGTATCTTGACTGATGCAGCAATTTCTTCTCGGCTGCTCCATTCTCACGTCAAATGGATAACAAATATATCATTTATTATTGATCCTACAAAAGAAGAATAAAACTGGCAAAGTGAAGAAATCTCGACTAGTAAGAAGACAACCAAAATGCGTACCTTCTCACTATTTCGGTTTGTGTTCCATTGGTTAAGCCGAATCTTCACCGGATACCTTCAAATGATTACACACAAATCGAACCCACAGAAAATTTATTTTTTCATGCTTTCATCCGATAGGAGTTTTACGTTAAAAATTTCTTGTGAACATAAGAGACGCTGTGCGTACGAATGATCAGAGAGAGCGAAAACTATAGTTTTAATAATAATAAAGACGGATCAATGGGGCCAGTGAGTTTCGTTCTGCCCAGCCATCCTCGACGGAAAAGCTGCCTTACATTGATAGGTCAGTACTTCAGCGGCCTCGTATTGAGCCACACCCATATATCGATAATCACTCATTGCAACTATGTATACAGGACAACTCACTACACACAGCCTCACCCATACGCAAATTTGTTCCGATTATGATGCATGCTTTACCTCCTTCACCTCGTTCGCAATTAATTCTACCAATTTTGAAATATGATTCCTCTAAGCTGGGCTCCTTATTCTTCATAAATCTCAGTCTTTGGTTACTCTAGTTGCCCAAGACTGGATCCCATGTTACGCCCGACACTCGTCATTTTTTCCTTCTAATACTTATCTCCGATCCTATTAGCAGGCATTCCATTAAAGCATCTCATACCAATCATATTCATTATTACCGCAATTACATCCTTCTCAGTGTAAACTTACATATTTACATATGTTTTTAATATCCTAGACTAATAAGTGCTGAATTTCTTCATTGAGAGATATGTGTGAATTTTGCTATACCGTTTTTACAAACGTATACTAGATTTCTGAGTATAAAATGCTCATGAAGGAATCTGTTAACCTTCGATTTTAGTTGCTCTGTTTATTTTTACAAAATTCACTTTCGTCTCTCTTCAATCTGCTTTTACGATTTGAATAAATGTAAGTCCTCCAGAATCTCGCCACAAGTAGATAGTATGTATTTTCAAAATCTCCGAATTTAGCCACTTTGTGTGACGCCCAGTCTAACTTTTTTTAAGTTATCTCTCACTCCTATCTCCGAATAATTCATAAAAAAAAATTAAGTAAAAAAAAAACAAAAAAAAAAAGACAATAAAGAAAGGTATATAATTGATTCATTATAAGTATAGATATATATAATATATATTAATAACTATAATTAGTAGAGGTTTATGTTTTCTTACTAATTTGCTCTTTCTAAATTATCTTCAAACATTAAATAGTTAATATCAGAGTTGTTAATGATTTTAGTTGGAATATTGCTATTTCATAATAATATATATAGCAATAGCGATACTACTCATATATTATATTATAATCATCATATTATATTTAAATAAAAACATAGTAGAAGGCCTAAGTGTCTGTCACTCGTTCACAATCTAACGGTACTAGTCTGTATGCTGCCCATAGATGCTAGACGATAGTATGGTTTCGTTAACCAGGAGGTACTCATAATGGATACAGAGAGTATGTCCTGTACATTGACTCAATATTATAAAGATTATGTATATTCACATAATATATGATATATATATATATATAAGTACGATTAAATAAAAACAGCACTAACCAAAAACAACTTTTAAAAACGAAAAAAGCCGTACCCTCAAAAGAAATTCTTTCTTTATTTTAAATGAAAATTATCTATTATAATTAGAGAATTATTGTTGACGGAACTCCAGATTTTCCCGGCCAGAGACTCATCGCTTTTTTATGAGAACAGAGCTCTCCTCTCTCTCAGCGGCACCAGGAATACATTTTTCTATACATTTTTTTTCTACAACTGTCTTTCTATAATAAAATTCATAAGTAGATACCATTAGACATATGTTTCATTTCATCTCAGTTCGTAATTATATATGCATCTATAAATATGAAAATTGATATTTTCTACTGTGAACAAATACTCATAGACTCATAATGATTGATCTCGGTTTGACTCCCCATACTTACTCCCTCCCCCACCTTATCAGAATATTATATAACTCCTATTTATTTAAACGCGCACGATCGTTAGCTATAATATTCTATAACGAGGTTGGGGATTTTTTTGAGATTTTCTGTATTTTCTTACGAGAATTTTTTATAGTATTTTTATATTTTTTGTCTAAATAATGTATTTCGCTTTTTTTTTATTGATTTTTATATATTTAGTATAATATATTCACTAATCTATTACCTAATTAATAATAATTATGTGATAATATAGATTTATTTAGTGCTAATGATCTAAATATCCATTTAGAATAGAACTTCTTAATGCCACTGATCAAGTACTTTATTTTTATCTCGAACAGCTATTATAAATACACCTTACTATAAACGTACTCATATTAACTAAATTTAATTCAATTGCTTATCTAACCATTCATATAAACGTTAATTTTCAATATGAAAATTATATAAGTCCCTAATTTATTATTCAGTCAACTTCGTTCAGTAGTGCTCTTCTCGATATAGAATTTCATTCTCTTTTAAACTTTATACTTATATTCAAACAGTCATATTAATCTTAATAATAGTCATTATTATCAAGCTAGTCTCTACATAAATAATTAATGTATATTTTCATTTTATTAATTAATATTATACTTATTATTAAATATATATATGTAGCTTTTTTTATACTGGTTATAAATCTTCTATTATCTCAAATTTTATTATTACTTTATTAAAAATGGGACTTGAAACAATAAATCAATTAATTATTAACATGTAATATGAAAGTTTTAATACTTATCAATACCATTCACGATAATATCTCAGGATTTATAATTATTAATATTAGAGAAAGGATGTGTGGTCCCTAATAATAAAAATTACAAAAAAAAAAAAATAAATTTTGAATCAGAATGAAGTATATTAATATATAAAAATTATCAAAGTACGGATAAAAAAACACAGATCAAAAGCTCTCTGATCTCTTTAAATTCAATTTGATTCTCTTTTTATTGACCAAATTCACTTGACTTTAGAAATCGTATAAGGACCTAGCGCTGATATAATAAAATTTATGTACAGTATAATACTCATAGGTACTGTTATATTTATATATTATTATTTATGATATTTATTATATATTAATTTTTATTATTATTAATTATTTTTATTATTTATTATTATATTATTTAGGTATTATATTATTATTATTGTATACATTATATTAAATTATTTATTATTTTATTAATATTAAAAGAAGTTTAACTTTAGTGTAAAGTACAAATCAAATCTCTGAGTTAACCTGTGACATTAAAAATATTATTACTAAAAAAAATTTAAAACAAAGATTCTAATAGATAAATAAAGTTAATAAGTGAATTATGTGATATTGTAATTTTAAATGTTGTGGTGTAGAGATAAAGAAGTTGCTCTCACCTTGTGTGTGGAGGATGCCGTCATTCTACTATTATCCTCAAAATACACGCTTATCGCACTCTATTTTTATACACTTTATGAAGACCCGTGTAATGAAATTTATTATATATAGTAAAAAAGTTTAATGCGTTTCCAGAAGCCCGGCGGGCACACAGGCGCAACATGCATCGTTTCCTAGCCTGTTTGCGCACTTTCTACGTCACGTAGACGTCACAGTCAGGAGCCCGTTGTTAAATCCTCGATTTTCGGAATTAGTAAACGGGGGCTGCGGAAAGATACTTTGTTTACAGCAACAAAGTCTTTTTAAAAAACGTGTGTCGGAAAGGCTATCAAAATTTTTTTAATATGTCAGTTAACTTATATTTTAAGGATACAATATATCGTGATCGATTTCAATACGTAACGATAAAATTCATAGACAATAGTGAAGTAATATATAGCGCCCGTAAAGACAGGCATTAGGTTTGACAATATTAGCCGGCACTAAGGTACAAGACTAAACTCTGCATAGATATAAGATATATAATTGTAGTATTTACTAATTATAGTAGACTATCTGTATATTATATAATAAAATATTATTCTATACTAGTATATTTTAAATTAAATAATCACTAGTATTCACTTTGATACTATTTCTACCTACATTAAATCTGTATGCTTATTAATTAATATAGTATATATAATGTTAACATATATATATAATCGTTATGTAGATTAATAATTGCTAGACTAATATCAATCTATATCGATTCGTATCAGCATCTTTATATCTATTTTCCATCTCTGTATAGTGCACTAATAAAAGTCCTTAAAACTTTATTAAGGGAATTCTTTGGGTGGGATACAGAAGCTAATACATCTCACAAGTATGGATATGACAAGAGCACTAATGCCAAGAATATACTTTAAGAGGGTCCACTGTTATCCAAAGAACAAGTTTTAAGATAGAAAATATGAGATGAAAGGGTGTAGCTGAAGTTAGAAACAAGTTCACCAACCGGTATCGGAACCGAGACTATTCTCACAACGGTATCATAGAAGTTCCACGGATTCCTCGGCCAGTAACAAAACATTCTTTGAGGCTCTCTAGTTACATCCCTTTAATATAGTATATATAGTATATATATATATATATATATATATATATATTATATAATTATTATATATATATATAGTATATTATAAATATATTATATAATATAATATTATAATCTATATATATGATTTACTATATTATTTAATTATTTAATCTATATATAATATTATATATATATAGTGAGGAACACCAACAATTATACAAGATAAGGAAGAAGAAGTCTGCATGATTATACTCACATATATCGAGATTCGCTATACATTGGAGCGATCAAGAGAGTGAGGAAAAATTGATATACTATGAGTAAGCAAAGAGAAGGAGGAACATCCTAAGGTAAGGAGTATATGTAGAGTTAAGTTAGCGACGTGCAGCTATACTTCAGATTCAAAAGCCTTTGATACACTCGAGATGCACCACCAAGACTCCCATAGTCCCCTGAAGGTCAGAAGGAAGACCATTAAATTCGTAAGATAAGTAATAAACCTGATCACCAGTTAGTAACTCATCGTAGACGTCTCGAAATCACATATGGAGATCTGGAAATAGAAGGATAGATGAGACTCAAGATTGATCCACGGTAAATGAGTAAGTTAGATAGAGTTTTCAAGATCTTAGATTAGAATACTCAAATGGAGCTTAGGACGATAGCTTAGAAGGATCAGAGCGGTATGCCCTCTCTCGGGTAATTGTGTATTTGGAATACTTAGCTAGTGACTGACTTTATACAAGCATCTGTTGAGGAAACGTACAAGTATTAAGCATAGAGAGTTAGAGTTGATCCCGAGGACAGGGCCGCTCGGAAGCACATCCTCAGAACACGGGGTAATGGAATGCTAATCACCAGTGAGGCACTATGTCTCTTGACATCGTAATTCAGATCTAAAGGAATCCAAATGCAACTGCGATCTGCGTAAATGATTAAGAGAATAATGCCATTGGAATACCCTGATGAGAATATAAGAAGAGTGAGGATAAAAGCAATGATGAGGTGCACGACGTGAATACTTTCCAGTAAAGGTAGAATTAGATGAAAAAGGAGGCCCTAAGAGAAATTTAGCACTTTTCTCAAGTAAGGAGGAGTTAGCTAACGAGGAACGTCCGCGTAAATAAGTAGAGAACAAGTATATATGAAGTCAGATTTACAAAAGTAAGTAATTAAGAGCTCTGTTTGTGCAAATTGTAAGCCCATAAATTTTTCTTAGAGTGTAGGTAGAATGTCCAATGTATGTGTTGTATTCAATTTTCTTATTAGTTGAAGCGCGCATTAGTAATGAGAGTTTGGTGTCTTAGAAAAGAGAATACGAGTAGTATTTATTCTCTCTGCCCGTTATCGTCTAATTATACTCGTTGCCCCTTGTATATTATCGGAGCGAATGAACATATCCACTTACGAACCATTTGGATTTTCGTGAGAAACAGAGTTGTACTTGGACAGATGGAGAGAAATGACCCGCTCATATCACTTCAAAGATTAGCGGACCCACCTTTATTCAGCGGTGTGACGAGCGTTACTTCACGCAGTCAGAATACAAGTTCACTCCAAGGCAGCATAGTAGCAAAAGGAACGACGCATAACGCCCCCCAATTAGCGTCGAATTAATATAAGTGCCAGAGAAAGTACGTTTGGGCATGTTGGAGCTGCTGGAAGAAATAAGTTTTAAAATTAAGTAAGCTATACAATAATTGTGGTCAGAAGTATACCAGATAGGAGGGAATAATTAGTATATGTATTTATATCGAGTAAAGGAGTAGATGGGTTATGAAACATAAATCAAGTCAGTGCTTCAAGATAATTATGGTTAGGACGATATACTTGTTATGTGTGTTAGGTTCCTTTAATAATATAAAACTGTTCAGACTCTTTGAGAGTAATATTGAATGTGTTATTGGACCTCCTCCCTTCCACTTGACATCTAGTATGTGAGATGAAGATGAGGCTCCAACCAACTCAGTGTTTGCTAGATACTATATATAAATTGAATCGTGTATGAAATCACTAAATAGTTGATCTCAGCATATGGTAATGGATGAATAAGTACCAATAGTCTTCAATGAGAAGTATAGTAACGATTCAAAAGGAGGTGTAGAATATTTCTGATTCCTATTAGTATTAAGGGTCAACGTTAGCCAGAATTAGCACAGGTTGTAAGTATCTGAGGGTGAGGTCTCGTCTCAGGTAGGGAGAAAGGATTTGGCACAGAACATCGAAGATTTAGGAGTATTAAGTTCATACAGAGACGTGATATACAGGAGATGTTATAACTTTAATTTCAAGTTTATATAGGACACAGACTATTCCTACCACCTGAGTCTAGAATTATTAATAATTGTTACATACTACTTAGTGAATAATATAAGTTCTCACTTCTCGCAAAAGGATTCCCTGGCTAGCTGGACGAACGAGTCCACGCACAGTAACTAACAAAAGCTTACCTGCTCAGAGAGTTAGAGATAGTGTTGACTATTGAAACACAAGCTTCATGGATTAACTTTTGAGGCCCTCTCGAGAACGAGATTAGCGAAGTTCTCAACCTACGGGAAACCCAAAGCCATAACAGCACACCCCTACATACTCTCTCTACCAGCTTACTTCAGAATAGACAAAGGCTTCACGATAAACAAAAACCACACACACAATCGGACACTATACACAGCCCACCCAAGAAAACTCTACTACCTTGTGTACATGCGCCCACACGTCAAACAACACACCACTCAACACATCCCCACATTACACGTACCCAAAAAAAAAATCTCACTAATAAACACAAGCACAAAAAAAAAACAAACTAAAACTACATTACCTCTAGTTCTAAAAAATAAAAAAATTAGATGACTTGCCATCACTTCACGATATCGTATAAATAGAATAATAATATAAATAATTTATAAATATAATTATATAATATATAATACTATATAGTATTTAATATAATATACATAATAATTAAATTAAATATTATGATATAATATATATTTAAAAAATATATAAATATATTAATATAATGCCCTCAAGTGAAAAATACAATATTCTCAAAGTTTTTACTCCCTTATATATCAGTATATATATATACCTAAAATAAAAATATAAATCCCCCAAATCAAAGTATTGGTATGGCAAATTAAAAAAATAAAAATACCTTAAAATCATTATTAATTAAACTAATTATAAAAAATATAAAATATTATACAAACATGAATATTTGAGCATAAATATTAAAAGTTATAAACAAAAAGGTTCTCTAACAAAACTAAAAAAAAAACAAGTATACTTTAATGTTTAGTAACATATCAAAATATTTTTATTACTATTAATTAGCAATTTAAAATAACATATTTATATAACCAAACATCATACCTAATAAACCTAAAATTACTTATATTATTAGGAGACCATGGTGTTACTTAAAATGGTCACATAAATAATAACATATATAAACAAATAAATATTAAAATAATATTTTTTTAAAACCATATATTATTATTATCTTAAAATTATTTATCTATTTAAATGATAGCAATGACATCGATTAAAGAAGTGTTGGGATAATGATACTTGAAATTTTTCCTTAATAATTATCATTTACTATATATATATATATATTATATATATATATAGTAACAATTTTAAATATATCATTAGAAATATTATTTCACGATATATATATATATATATATATATATATAATATATATATATATTATATATTATATTATAGTATATAATTTATAATTATATATTATTATTACTATGATAAAGTAATATTTAATTTAATTTCGATTTTCTTATATAGAAAGTATCAATACAAGAAGAATCGAAGGCTACCTTGGATTGTTACAAATTACAGATTTAAAAATAGCCAATTAATATAGTAATCTTAATACAAAAAAATACAGATATTTAATTTTTTCCTTACCCTTATGGTCTTTGGTTTTATAACATGTTCATCAAAATTTACAAGTTTCTCTTTTATGTGTTAAATATAGTTGAATTTGTTTTTTGTTTGAAACTTTGAAGAAATTAAAAGTGAATATATCATTGACTCATTTAATCAAGAAAGCTATTTTTTATTATTATTCTCAGACGCAATGTTTACAATATTATTTTTGGTACAGCCTATATTATCGATTGATTGTGTGCAACATTCAGAGCCATCAACATCAAAATGTGAAAGTTCTTTATGAGAAGAAGAACCTCATAAACTATCAGTACAGCGTCACAGAAATCAAAGCCGGTGTGGGTAAAAGATTTATATGTGAAGAACCTCAGTTGCAAATAAGTGTATTTAATGTTTTATAAAAAACAAAAGATCCAGTTAATAATGCCCTTAGAGAGCACTGATAAAGGAAAGTATAAACTTTAGGGGGAGTAGTTATGAATTTAATCGGAAATCACATTTAAAAAGACATTCACCACCCTCAGTACACAAGCAACTTCATAAAATTCTATTTAAATGATTCTGTAGATGCAAGCATATGAGTGTTTAATATGAAAAGAAACCTTTAATAAACGGCAATATATGACTTAAGCATTCGATAGTAATTAACAATATTTAATTTAAATGTTACAGTTCAAGCAGCTATGAATGTAATGAGAAGAAATGTACCTAAGCATACGTATACACATGCTTAATACACGAAAAAATAATACTATCCCCTCATGAAGTACTGACCTTATCGGGTAGGTGTATAGGGAGAGCTTTCTCCGCAATAATTTTGGGCGTAGTATAGGGATTGGCTTAATTTACTATCACCATATTTAGGGGAAAGGTAAAGATAATTCGTAATTTACGGGCATAGGTTATTATTAGTTGTTTAGGAAATACGCGAACAAGCTTAACTCAAATAACTGGTTATCATTAACCTAGAAAGATTTGAACAGATGGAAAGTCTAGTAGTGCCGGGAAGCAGGAAATTTCTCGGCAAGACCCTCAAGGTTTTTCAGGTCCCCACTACAACTATCCACAGTAGGAGATTAATAAAGAGTAGAGAGAAAGGAGACCTATATTGTAGACTGAATATCGATACTGAAAGTACACAATCAAATCATCCCTACCACAAAAACGATAGAGACAACAAATAATGTTGTCCGATGAAGAGTACCCATATCCATATGCGGACTTTGGGAGCCAATCCTCACCGAGAATGTGTTTAGTTTTTGCTACGCCTGCAGGATTCCCCTCCTGTAAGTTTACGTATCATCATACCTGGTTTCTGAGGACCAGAACTCCAGCTTGATACTCCGCTACTACCTTAATAAAAAGGTTATATACTGGAGCAGAAAAAAACGGATATGGTACAGTGAGTGAGATAAAATTAATAATACATGAAATCTAATATATATATTATTAATTGTAGTGTATCCTTTTACTCAAACACAATAAATTCCCCAGAGATCATTCTATGGATAGAGAATGCCGTAGAATATATAAGTTTTGTATAGCAGGTATATTAGGTTAGATAATAGATTATAGAGCTCAAATTGAGAAATTCCCATAGACACTAGAATATTAAACAAGCTATATATATAGTATATACATCAGCATAACTCAACAAGTATAGGTTTCATTAGGTAAACCCAAATAACATAAAGCTGTAATGGGAAATTATTGAAAATGAAGTTGCATAGAATTTCTTTATAGAACATGTAAATGAAGTGAAAAAATGATCACAGAATGATCTCAGATGGTGAGAGATGGAGCTGGTACTTGAGCTAAACTGAGAAGTACCGTATATGGAAATCCGAGTACTAACTTGATTTTAATTAATTCTTTTAAGAGAAGCCAAAAGTGTACAATATTCTGTATGTACGATGATGGAAACTGCTCAAAACCAGAATATAACTTGTTTTTATGAATATAGATTTAATAAAAAATGAGATTTTACTCTGTTTAAAGATGAATAATATGCAATGATGAAACTGCAATAGAAATAAATTAGTTATGTCAATTTATAATATTAAAGCAAACGAACTGCGTGATAACCTTTCATTAAAAAAACACCGACTATCAGTTTTATTACAGATATTAAAAACTTACATTTTAACTGGCTTTAAAAGATATATATGAAGAATGAACTTAGAATTGAATACAGAACTAGTTCAAGAAGTAAAAAGTACTAAAGCAAACTTGTATAAACAACAAGGCTAGTTCAAGGGAAAAGGTAATGACAGACAGGGGATTGGTTGAGATCACATTTTGCAAGAAATAATGAGGACACCATAAATTAGGAACATCGATTGAAGATGAAATAGAAGCAAAAGATGAGCGAAAATATGGGTTTTCATTAAGTACTGAGTTGAAGAAAAAAGAAGAGGAAATAAGGGAAAAAAGTCATAAAATAACAAAGCAAGTAAAAATGCAAAGAAAACTGCAATCGGATGATGAAGAAAACTTACAGGGTGGAAGAAAAGTGGATCACACTTGATTACAATCAACGAGTGAGGAAGAAGTAGAGATAGACATTAAACATGGTGCCTCAACATTGGTTGGGGTGGAACAATCAACAGATAATGATGACGAAACAGATAGAGAGTCAGACTATGAGATGAACTTGAGCTGGTATCAGGAATATGACAGATGACACCAACAACTGGTGACATTAGAGAAGAAAATGCTATTGATGAAGAATTGTTAAACAAAAGAGCTATCTACCGCTAAGAGGATAGGCTGTAGGGTATTGAAGAGCCAGAACAAGTAGTGAATATTAAAAACTGGTTTACTTTGAACAAAGTTACTGCAAGTGCAAATAGAGAGCTGCCACGACTAAGACCTCCAAATTTTAGTCTGACTAAACTGAACAGACTTTATTATGCTACATCAAGAGAAGTAGCAGTAACAATGGAAGTTGAGGTTATTAAAAAATAAGAAAAATAATCAAAATAAAAGAATTGAGAATAGGATGCTGCCTTAGAAGTTTAGACTTTCAAATGAAACAAATACTCTTCGAAAAGAAATTGGAATGCTCACATTGAAACAGAAAGGAGAAATAATAGTTGAAGCAACAAAGAGAGAGAAGCACAAAATTTAGTAAATAGAGAGAGAATCAGAAAAGGGAACAAATTAACACACGCTCTTATGAGAAGAAAACTATTTTTAGCGGCATAGGGAAAGAGATTGAAAAGTTACGAAATGCGTGAAAACAAAGAAAACAAACTGTTCAAAGAAGATCAAGGTAAGTTTTATAGAGAGTTACGAAACACTAGGATAACAGTTAGTGATGCACCCCAATCATAGAAGGCCGAAAGATTTTCGAAAAATATATACGAGAATAATGTGTCGAATATTGTAGATGCTCAATTTTTGAGAAATATTAAAAATAGCCCAAAAAATAACATCTATTAGAAATGTGCACTTTCAGAAAATTGGCATTAAAGAAGTAAAGAATTTAATCAAGAGCACTAATAATT
>JABUQX010085007.1:30000-45543 GCA_015478945.1 Trachelipus rathkii | reverse complement strand
ATTTTTTTCTTTTTTATTAATAATACTAATAATAATAATAATTAATAATAATAATAATAATAATAATAATAATAATATAATAATAATAATAATAATAATAATATAATAAAATAATAATAATAATAAAATAATAATTAATAATAATAATCATAATTAATAATGGAATAAATAATAGTTAGAAAGGTTAAATAGATTAAATAAATAAATTTATGATTTGCTGTGAAGCTTTTTATTGCAAAACAAGTTTTCTTTTCACTTTTATCAAATAAAATTGTGTTGTTAGGCTATTAGATATCATTAGTAGCGGTTTAAGCATGGCTTTGTCATAGGCTTTGTGTTTTAGTGCTGCCGAAAATTAAATTTGACAAACAGTGTTTCATAGGTATAACAACAAAAATCAAAAATTGATTTTTCTAAAAAATAGATTTTTTAAGAATCTGTTAAACTCAACTATTACCACCATCTGCAACATTCCTCAGTAACCATTCGCTATAGTGGTGTCTTTGTGCGTAATCCGTAGGTTTTAATGCATGCATCACTCCTACTTGTAATGGTCGCATATGTAACAGCTTCAACATGTTCTGGCATTTCCGTGGACTTCTAACCATAGTCTCTTGCACACGTGCAATATTTTGCGCCGAACAAACTTTCTTTTCACGGTTACGTTTGGCGTTAGCGACGAGCCTGTTGCTCGAAATTTACTAATCAATTTCTGCACAACACTCTTTGCCGGGACAGCTGTGTTTGGGTATTTTATCGTGAACATTTCATTTAACGTTTTAAACGATTTACATCCAAAATAACTTTTCAACAAGTAAACAACTCTTTGTTGGATTGAAAGAAGGCATTCTTGCAAGACTCAATCACAACAGCTTCCAAACTGACTGACTGAAAACGTCGCCAGAGACTAATTTACCGGCCGATCATCCGTGACCCGCCGAGCGCCGCCCAGCGTGAGATATCATAACACTCAGCTACCTACAAATATTATTACAAATAAATACATATATAAAAACAAATATAGAACTTTCATTTTTTATCTTGGCCACACTGTATATATATATATATATATATATATATATATATAATATTATATATATATATATAATATATTAGATATATATATATATATAATATATATATATATATATATTATATTATATATATTATATATATTATTATATATATATATTATATATATCTTATATTATATTTATATATATTATATATATAGTTATTAGGCCAGCCTCTAGAAGAGCCACAATGCCCATATCTCAAAAACTACTACAGCTACCGGGAAAAGAATACATTGCTGGAATCCTGGCAAGATTTTACCGAGGAAAACTGTTAAAAAAAAAAAAAAAAAAAAAAAAAAAAAAAAAAAATCATATCTTCAAAACTACAATAGCTACAGCAAAAGGAAATTAACATTTTGGAATCCTTGTAAAATTTGGTTCGGAAAAGTAAAAAAAAATAATAAAAAAATTAAACAAAAAATTGCTATTTTTTTGGGGGGTGCTGGGAATATATACTATATTATATATTATATATATAGATATATATAGTATATATATGTGTGTGTAATTATATTATATAGTAAATATATATATATATATTTGTAAAAGGTATTACTACGGCAATGTAGGGCTCGAGCCGACGGGGGAACACAGGGTTGGGCGTTTATCCATTACCCCGTAGGGGAGGGGCGGGTGAACCCCCGCGACACCCAAATACCAAAGAGCGGGAATTCCGGAGACCCTCCCCGGATGGGGGGGAATTAGTCCTACCCGTATTCCCGGAAGGCCGAGAGACCCCGTCTCCGCCCTAGTCGTTGCGAATATTACCTTGGTGTATTCTATTAGTTTAATAAAAAAAGCAAATTTTAATAGAAAGTGCTATTTATTTTAACGCCGTAAACCAATGAAAAGGTCTTCTTAATAGGCCCTCTAAGTCATGTTACTATATTTGATTAACAATAAATTTTTTTATTTTTTTATTTTTTTTACATTTTCCTATCAAATATAAAAATTTTTACGAGGATTCCAAAAATTGTATTCCTTTTCGCGTAGCTATTGTATAGTTTTATATATATAGTTTTTTTTAATTTTTTTTTATTTTTTTTTTTTTTTTACATTTTCCGCACAAAATTGGACCAGCATTGCCAGGCATGTATCCTTTTCCTGGTAGCTTGTTGTAGTTTTGAGATATGGATTGTGGCTCTTCTAAGGCTGGCCTATCGGAGAGAGAGAGTAAGTGATATATAGTAATATATATATACTATAAATATAGTATATATATATATAATATATATATATTGATGAGAGAATATTTAATATATTTTTATATATAATATATATATAGATTTATTATATATATGAATATAAAAAGAAAATTTAAACATAAACACGAAATATGGCCAGTCTACCAGAAGCATCATGCATGTAAACAAAAAAAAACAAAGCAAAGGAAAACAAAAATAATTTTTGGATTTTAGCAAGCAATTTCATCGAGGAAAATTTTAAAAAGGAAAAAATTATTTATGTCTAATATTTATTAATAAGACCTTAAATATATTATAATCTTAGATCTAGCAAGCTTACGTGTGATTGACCTTGAATCCCTGTTTTTAATGCATCAATATAAAAAGTTTTCAGAATACAGTATGAAATTTTAATTTACGCTTTTGAAATTTGTTATTTTATTCTTGTTATGCCTTTTAGGGGTTTCGAGCCGACGGAGTACAGAGGGGGGACGAGTCACCACGTCGTCCCCGGTAGGCCGAGAAACCCGAATCTTACCCCATGTCGCTTGCTTGTTTACCCGTGGGATATGCTTTAGTTAAAAAAGAAAAAAGTCAAACATTTCTAAACCTTTGCGTGCTCACTCGGAGTACGCAAGTTTCTTCGAATTCTCAGAAAACGGTATCAAAAACACAGTTTTCCAACATTTTTAACTATTTTAAAATTTTTCAAAGCGTTATTTTTTTTTTTTTAAATTTCATCGATAAAAATGTCTCCAGATTAAGTTAAAATGTTATTTATTCCTGTAACTGTTAGTTTTTTATTTAAATGCAGTGATGCTTCGGGAGGCTGACCTATTATTATATATACTATATATAATAAAATATATATATATATTATATATATATATATATATATATATATTATATATATATATATATATATTATATATATATATATATATATTATATATATATATATTATATATATATATATATAATTAGATATAATTCTAAAAACCCCAAAGAGGTAGCAAAAAAATTATTATTTTAGTAGGACGTTTAGTGAACGTTACTGTTCACTTCATTCAACTTATCATAAATGACGTTATTAATTTTTTAAACATTACATAAGTAGTTCAAAAAAAGAAAAAGGCCTAGCTTAAGATGATAAATAATAAAAGACCATCGTTTGATGATATATATATTCTTTTATTTTTATCACCTAAAAGCAAATATAGGTCCTTGAGTATTTGATCCCCTGTTTTATTTATTTTTACTAATGAATCGATTCGAATTGAAGTATATTTGGGGAGCTTCGGAAAAATTATAAAATAGTGTTTTTCTATTATATATTTTTTTTCGATTTTATTTGAAAAATAATCTTAAATTTTAAAAACTCAGTTTGATATATAATATATAATATATATATATATATATATATAGATATATATAATATATATATATATATATATATATATTATATATATAATATATATATATTTAATTATATATGAGGAGAATGAAGAATATAGATATGTAGATGAGAAAGAGATAGATATGGAGAGGAGAATAGGGAGAATATATATAGATAATATAGATAGATGTAATTGAGAGAGAGATGAGAGAGAGTAGAGAGTAGATAGTATATATAGAGAGAGATTAGTATGAGTAGATGATGAAGTAGTAAAGAGATAGGAACGAAGAAGTTGACGAACCGATGTGCTAGAGAACGCAGCAGAAGAAGCACGAGACAAGAGAGATTAAAAGCGTGAAGATATATGTCGGAGAATAAATAGAAGAGTTAAGAGAATACAGCGTCAAAGAAGCACTTAGAAAGCACACTTTAACCATTACCTTTATCGAGCAATATACCGGTTATCGACAGATCTTAGTGAGCTGGTTATATTCTATATGGAGTCTTCCCTACTTTTTACTTCCTATTATTTAAAAGTCAATTAAATTCGTATAACGTATCATGAGGTGCTTTCTATTAATGTTAATTACTTCAAGAATACTATATATTATCAATTATAATTTATATATTAATTCTATATTTAGGCTATATTTATATTATCATAGCTTATTCAACAGCACGTGCCGATACCTATATATGTAGAATACATCATACCAGGTTTAATAGTGACCTATTACCCCTAGTAGATTTAATTGAGGTACGGGGAGTAGGATATATTTAGTGTGTATTATAGTGAGGTGAAGTTTCATATATAGGATGCTTCCTTCTATGTTAAGTTATTTAACCCTACTATATATAAACCCCCTACTATCATATTTATACTAGTATACCTTTGTCAGTCAATTACATGTTATTCCTGATAACGTTATATATAATGCAAAATTTGTAAAACCATAGTTACTGGGAACATCACCGAACGGCTTAATGAATGTGGGTAGCTTCTTAACACTAATCCTAATAGGTCTCATAACTAATTTAACGCGTACAGAGCGAAATCAGACCTTGAGATTTATATTAGAAGGTGCTAGCCGTACGGTTCATTACTTTTAACAAGCTGTTTAAAGCTATCGCACTTCACAACCTCACATTTTTCTTTCAATACTTCCTTCTAGATACGGATATATCGTTATTGTGCCGGAATACATCGATTTTGTATCGATTAATACATTAATCGACACTGCTGAATCGGTTCCTGTGGTTTACGACGGAATCGATTCACTCCTAACAAGAGTTGTATTAGATATTACCCTACCCCCCTTTCGCTACATTTTTTGTTTCTTGAGCTATGAGCCAGAGGCTCGGTGTTGTTCTAGTATGTTTTTGAGCTATTGCGAGTCGATTGTGTGTGTTCCGAGCGCGGCGTCAGCCGTTTGCGTTTTTAGAACGCACAACATGCGTTTTTCGTAGATGGTGTACCCTTCGTCAAAAACCTATCATAGACGGGGTGTCAACAGGGGTAGAATGTCTCAAAAATGAGATTCCCGTAGTTACTTTTCCGAACGCCAGAGTCCCCGTGGCCCCCGCCGGGGGTGATTTATGGGTCAAGAAATGAACACAAATGTTATATTTTAGCAAAGAGGTGTTAGAGACATCGTATCTTCTTCAAACTTGGCAGGCCTTCTTATATGTTAACAAACATGCTGCATCCAATGTTTTCAAAGCCGCTATGTTCTAAGGGGCCAAGGTTGGGGTCCCCGGCCCCCAAAAACCTAGAAAATGACGTAGAAGCTTAAATTTGGTGAGGTATAGAAGAGAAATAAGATGAAATAGAATGAGTATGTTAAAATAATGGCGAACCATATGGAGCCGGAGCTGGTGGTTGCGGTGCCAGAACGGGAATTTCTGGTCCAGAGCAACATATTAGAACAAATGAATGGGGTCGTACATCTGGGTGTTTTCATTAGGTTATAGATCTCATTTTTGGGTTCAGAACCCCCAAAATGAGTTTGAGACCCCCCTCTTGAAGGGGGGTCCCTTGAAAAAAGAAGAAAAGGGCTGAAGAAGACGAAAGAAGTATGGATGTAGGAAAGAAGAAGACAAAAAGGAACGTCGCAGGGTGGCTCAAATGCTTGATTGTATGTGTAGGTACTGAAATTCCGGCACCGGTGTGAGCCTGGTGCGGTGCCGAATGAGTAAATATGTAACTTAAAACATTTCCTGATATTAGTGTACTTATATATGTTCTTAATAACATAGATCTCATTTTTGAGGTTCCCAAAACTCTCAAATGAGTCTGAGAACCCCTTTTCTGGGGTTTCTACTGAAAAAAGAAGAAAAATCGGTGAGGAAGATGCATTATGATGAATCACGGTTTCAACTCTCTAAACGATCGCAAGGTTGGCAAGGACCCGGAACGCGAGGTTGCCCGCGCCCCGTCAGCGCTCCCCGGCCGGAAACGAACGCCGAGCGGCCCGCAGGCGCAAATATTACTTACGCGAACGCTAAAGTATATTTCGTAGTTGTACTTAATATAGCACTTTTAATACAAGTGGTTATACACCACTTTGTAATTTGTCTTTTCAAGTACATACCGTTTTCTGTTTTACTATGAAACAGCTATTTTATTTTATACTTAAACTTTTCTAATTGTTTTTTTGTTTATTTATACAAAAACCCTTGTTCTTTTTAATTTTTTGTAATTAAAAACATGTTTTTTCTACCTTAAAGCTATAACTCAATAAGGCAGTAGCGCAAAATAGCGCCCAGAGGGCCGCCTCCTTCACCCTGGCTATGCGCTTTGTCTTTATGTGCTTTATTGCCTTACTGTGGGGTTTTACTGTTTCAAGTCCTATCCGAAACACATATTCTGGTGGAAAAATAACATCATTAAACTTTGGAATATATATATATATATATATATATATATATATATATATATATATATATATATATGATATTATATATATATATATATATATATATATATATATATCGGGTTGAGTGTGGTTAGGATAAATATATATATATATATAGTATATAATATATATATATATATAATTATATATATATTATTATATATATATCAATAATATTATTATATATATATTATACCAATAGGGAATTTACCTTAACATCGAACATTTGAAGGTGATGGACGTGAGTAAATTTATGTTCCGTAGTCCTTGCTATTTGTCCGTATCAGGACCCACAGATGCGGGGGAAAACCTTGTCTACTATATAACTATATTAGAGAGATGGAAATTTGATTGAAACAAGGAACCAGTAAAGAATAAATATGGTGTACAGTGGTTATCAGAAAAAATTTGCGAGAATATTAAAGATGTCATCAGTTTCATGAAGGAATCTCCATATCAAATCGATTGGATAATGAATGGTCATAAAATCATTCTGTATTAGATGATTTTAATGCATAAAGTTAAAATGAAGAAATACTAAAAACGTTATACTGTATTTCCTATCATTTAAACATCTCTGTATTTTTTCATCACCCAGAACATTTTTTATCAGAATAAAGTATATGAGAGATGTATGTCTTTAAACACCCAATATCTACTACTTTTCGGACAGAGAGAAGAGACATGAATCAGATCAATGTATTAGCCTCGCAAATGTTTCCATTCCATCACAGCGTAAAAACTTCTTAAAGGTATATAAGAAGTTACATCTATTTCCATACGGTTATTTAAGTGTGTGACTTCATCCTAAAACACGGATAGAGTTTTTGTCCGTACTACATTTTTACCGGATTCGAAATGTGAAACTGTGTTATTACATACCTGACAATAATGGAGTACTCCTAGTGTTAAGTATTTACCTTCCTTATAAAAAATTTAAAAAAAACTGAAAACGAGCAGGAAAAACGTAACAATCTGTAATGATGAAAAGTTCATCGCAGTGTGTACTGCGAAGTCTGTGTGTAGAAGTCTTTATAAAGGAAATTGTTCCTTTAAAACAAACCTTCAGAAGATGAAGCTTCGCCGCTAATAGAAAACAAACATTAAAAAAAGGTCTCTCTCTAAATATAAAAAATCTGAAAAGTAAAAAGAAGTTACTTCAGAAAGCGAGGAGGGAGTGTTCCTTACCCTTACTTTTTTCCGTCATAGCTCCTTTTATAACTAAGTGGATATCAGAATAATGAAGAAGGTGGCTGTACTACCATATAATGAGTATGAGAAAATGAAGTATAATAATACTACACATTCTGATCAACATACAACCAATCAGTCACCTCTAGTACAGCCTCAGACAGTACAGCCTATACAACCGCACTTACAAGGGTTACCTTCTCCCGCAATTCATCAACAATTACAACAACAGAGTTCTCATATCCTGAATGGATTCGTAGGCCTAGTGATCTGCAACTCTATTACCCAAAGTTTACATGATCCAAAAGTTGAAACAGCATAGATCGAATGATGGATGAAGAGAGTATTTGGTAGGATTATTAAATTTCAGACCATTAACATTCATGAAAACGTTGCGGTTATATCAAGAAAAGCTATTGGTACGATGAGAGTTAAGAGATTTAAAAAAACTTACATCGATATGCCTCAATAAGTAAGTCCATCTCGAATGATTCAACTACACCTGGCGTAGGGTATACCTCTGTGAAAAAGAAGATACTTTAAAAAATATCCTGGAGGAAGAGCTTGCGCAAAATCAGAGGTCGCCAATTCCTTTTACAGGCGATACTAATAGTTTAAAAGTCCATTATCATGAATGAATTAGGGACAAATCATTATCGATAATGAAATGTCAAAGGATCAAAATACTTGTTGACTTGGATAGCAGATCGCTCACTGATTGGAAGAAAGGGGCTGTTGCAGGATGGCCTACCATCAAACAAGAACATTCAGACATATTAACTTCCCCGAACTTTAATCATTAAATACCCGAAGAATTAGCAGACTTGGATAATACCCAAGATGTCTAAGACCAGATATAAGTCCGTCAGGTACCTCTTACGCTTCAGATAAATTTAAAAACGTGTTACCAGAGGAGGAATAAGAAAAATTACCTTTACAGTAAACCTCAATGGATTAATTAATTACTATATATATACTATATATATTATATATATATTATAATATAATATATTATATATATATATATAATAATATATTACTAGTATATATATAATATATATTACTATATATTATATATGCTGTTTATTTAGTTGAAATGTCTATGATTAAAAAAAAAATATTACCATTTTTTTTTACTTTATTTCCCTTTTGAAGTAAGATATATATATATTTTATATATATACTTAATATATATATTATATATATATCACTATATATATTATATATATATATATACTATATATATATATTATATATATATATATATATATATACATATATATTATTATAATATATATATATATATAGTTTTACTTGTGTCAGTATTCAACATGGAAGGAAGGCGAAGGTTGATAGTAATACTTCAACTTGAGAGAACAACATAGTTTGGTGGGTTCACCTAGGTTCGCTGCAAAGTTTTCCAAACACTGAGGAAAAAGAGTTTGAAAGATTATTTAGAGGTGAAGATCTTTTACGTTTACATAAACCTGTCCGTTCGAAAATTCCCTTACCCGAAATCCATTACCCTTTCACCTCGATAATTGTTTGGCCAAGTAGATTTAACGGAAATGATTAAATACAGTTCTTATTAATGAGGGTTTCAACTATGATACTTATTTACTATTGATGGATGTATACTCTAGATACTTATGGTAAAAGCTTTAAAAGATAAAAAATTAGAGATACAGTGGCTGCTGCAGTGAGAGAAATTATAAGAGATGATGATAGATATCCAAAACTGATTTGTACGGGATAGGGTAGCGAGTTTCTAGGTAGAGAGTTTCAGGAAAATTATTTACTAATTACGACTATCAGGATATTCGCGTGTAACCAAACCGAACCCTTACTCCACCACAGCGAAACACCCTCAGTACTATGGCGGTTTGGCACTTCGCACAACCGGTGTGTCCCCTGGTGAACCCCCACATACAAACCAAATATCGATGAACTTATACCACACGACATACATCAAACGCTCCCAAAAGATCAGTTAACATATTTTCCATAAATAAAGCTTGCTATTTGTAGAAACGAGTTCCAGCGGTTACGATTAAAGAACGGAATGCCATTAAGATACTTTACTAAGAGAACATCTTTTAAGGATCATTGACATACTCGCATGACCTAGCTTTTATTTCTTACAAAGATCTTTCATAGAACTATAAAGAACAACTCCTTTTAGGAAATGCTCAAGAACCATCCGGTGATCCAGCAAAACAAGAGCGCAGTGTAAAAATATAGACTTAAAGCCTGCTATAAACGTGAGATGAAATATGACAGAGTGTCTAGAGCTGATGGACAGGTTAGAAGGATATGAACGGTGGTGGTCTAGAGAAGCTTTTTACAGGTAGTAGTATTAAAAGAATTTCCTAATGAGGGGTTGAAATTATATGATCTCAAAGATTTAGATGCGAGATCCATAAAAGGATGGTATTTATAAACAAGAAATTTACAGAAATACGATTCGATCCTGAAGTAATATGTATAAATAGAAAATATTTGAGGTTCAAAGGTAGAGGTAAAAATAAACAGTATCTGGTGAAATGGGTGGGATACCCTGATAAGTTTAATTCATATATAAAAGCTAGTGAAATTGAGAAACATTAATCAGTAGTTAAAGTAATCATGGAGAGTGTAGATCATTTCTATTTAACTCTGCCTTCATCGGCATCGCTGGATCTACATCCTGATAATAAAGTTTCAGATTTTACAACCGAATTAATGAATCCTATTCAACTTAACAGAGATCTCTATGAGGTAGGACTGTGGGAAATGATATTAGACGCAAATATTGGAAAATCTCCCTCAGGCACGTCATTGGATAATGGTGTATAGAGTTGCAGATTATGTTAAATCTATATTAAAAAAAAATAAACACATCCGATTTAAAACGTGTGACCATTAAAGGTACGGAATATTTCTATGAAAAATTTGTGTTAAAACAGGGATATTACCGCTCAATCCATGACATCCATAGTTATTTAAACACCCAGTTTGCTGTAAGTAAGATATGTAAGGATTTAATATACATTATTAATAACCACCTATGGAAGACAGGGTATTAATCACTTTAAGATCGACAACAGGAATGAATTTGAGAGACCCTGAAGTGTTTATCCTTAAAACGTTTAGATTGGTTTCGGAAATGCGTGCATGAACACGAAGCTGTAGTAGAACATTCTACTGTTCTAAATAGACATAGTGGAAATAATGAACCTTCCCCTACTCTGAACAACAGTCTTAATGACTCAAACTTATCTCTCAATTATATATGCATTCCTCGGAAGGATGTTACAATGATCAAAGGGATGGCTTACGTTATATACAGAGTATAGTTGACCAGTCAGTATGTAGGGAATACTAAAGCCCCCTTATTAAGGGTTCATTTTCCTAAAAAAGGAAAGTTATATCTTTTCCTAATGTTCACTACGGTACCTCTCAGTTGTTTCACATTTAGGCGTCTGTGCGAATGCATATTTAAAGGATCTGTCGAATTTTAGAACCGTATCCATTCACAGGACGAACACTAATTGTGTAAAGTTCATATTGAAAGAAACAGACACTTTAACAGTATAACATGATGGGACTATTTTATTTAACAGAGTAGAAAATATTCCATATATGCTGTTAGAAAACTTTCTAGAAATAAAGGATAGGTGTAAGATTATATATAAGTGATGTAATTAGTTAAATTTATTCATTCATTAACTTACTCCACGGTTTGGAAAGATAGGCCTATAATAATACAAATGAATAATGCTAATAACGATAGGAATAATTCCAATAATTACAAAGAGGGTATGGCCTGGGTGGATTTTTCTCTAAATTATGGAGAAGTGCATGCCTCTATTTAGAAGAGGAGGTGAATATAGGAAAAAAAGCTATACGAACAGGGATGCATACGTTACAAGATATAGCCACAGGAGCTAACCCTCGCGAGTCCTTAAAAAGGCGAATTACAGATGTTTCAGATGAGTGTTTGAAATTGATGTAAACGAAAATAAACGCTTAAGATGACGGCCACGGTTTAAAAAACGTATGGAAAATATGCGTAAGAAAAAGGTTAAGCACAAAGACCTTCAAAAGAAAAAATGCAGATGATGTATTTCTACTTTAATTTACTAATTGAGGCATCTTTTACATAAACTATCATCATACGTGTGGACTGAATATAAGAAAAGCTAAAATCATCGATCCGTTCATCTATTACCGGTCAGCAGCTCTTACATACAAGATGCATTCCTTCATCCTTCCAGTCCAGGACGTTTTAGAGTGAACTGGATCTCTTTCTCGATGAACACCCACTCAGGATTAGCTGGCAAGTGAAAACCAATCTCATCAGCATCAACCCCCATACACGCAATAACTAACCCAACACCGATGGTCCCTTCTCGAAGTGCAAAATAACCAGGTACTTCGACCAGTATTTTAATCATCAACGTGTCTTTATAATCTGAAACGAAACTTGACAAAACCCCGATGGTACAGACCTTCCATCTTGACGATCACATAGTATACACCGAATCCAATTTCCCTGGATACCTGTTTAATCAGATTCGAAGGTGTTATCTCAATAAACTTCATTTAGGTGCATTCAGCTGCAAAATTATCCTTATATGAAGTATTATAGAACATTTATTAAAATTATTCCGACGATGCTAAAAAGTCTCATCTCCAGTCTTGCGGTTTTATAAGTTTCAAAGACGAAGCTGCCTATAGATAAAGCGGGTAAAACCACAAGGCATACAATATGAATTGTACGGACGTTTAACGGGGACATCTTTCTCTCAAAGAAAACTCTATTCTACCAGCTGTATATACTAGAATTCGATTAACCCGTTCAAATCCTAAATTCGCTCTTTAATATAATAATAAAGTAAAACCTACTAAAACAAGTCGTCATCACTAAAATAATTCAGCCATTAACATGTATGTTGTGAGGGATTATAGAGCCTATCTCTATGTTAGAAATACTATATCCATGAACTATATACTTACCCCAAGGAGAACCCCTTATGGTAACCCTCGTGACAAAAATTCTACTCTTGAACTACTAAACTAATTGCAAAGTATATCCTATCATAATAACGGTGAAACCATAAGTGGTTAATCTAATACACAGGATTATCGTTGATATATTTTCAATATCGCATTTACATTATTAGTTTGGATATGTATAATTCTTGCTTACTATATACAGGAAAGTAATAATAGCATTGTATATTATATGTGAACAGAAGCCGTAACTCATAGGGATAATTATATATAATAAAGTATTATTAACCTATGTAAAATTTTCGCCCCTTTTGGACTATAGAAGAGGTATTACAGTCTAATGTAAACGGTCAAATACCTGTACGTGTACTTAAGGGACTATGAAAGATAATGTTGATAAACAAATGATAGATCGCATCTCTAATAGTAATCACGACCTGTTGACGATTATATTAATAGCTTAATAACACCTGTATATTCATGTAATGATCAGCGTAGGACAGGGTAATATGAATCTTGTAAGATATACAGCTAAGTTATAGTAATATATGTATAATGATGTATATGAGCTTACAGATCTCACCATGAATTTTCTTACCTTGGGTTCAGCTATTAGAGCTTGGTGAAATCTAATCATGTTTAATATATCATTATTAAAGGAAACATATTGAGTTTGTGTTAAGTCGTCTCCTTTAGTATCGCAGAAGTCTACCAATACCAGTCTATACACTTGTTGACCCCCTAGTGGTTTCTTAACTAAGTCAGAGCACATCATAACACTCAAGGCTCAGTTGTCCATTATGATTGAACAGTGATAGCACGAAAAAGTGGGACGCAGAGTTTCATGTAAAGATTATTAGAAGATTATTGAAAGATGTACTCAGAGCGAATAGAGATGAAAACTATATTAAAACTTAGTCGTTAAAAAATCGAAACCGCAAAGTTATTGTAATAGGAGTCGTTCGATCATTATCTATTTAAATTGTGTAATTAAGTGGATTAGTCCGAGTTCTACATCTAGTAGTGAAAGCTTTATAGCTAAGATCTCGTTGTTAAACACTAACTGATTCAACGTTACATTTCCAATACAGTACCAGAGGATATTCGATCAGATCTTGATTCACGATATAGGAGACTAACAGAATTATATGAGACTATCACTTGTCATTCCTTCTGCATTGTCTCTCTAGTATGTGATCTAACACGTTAAATCAATGACTTGGAATAATAGCAAAATGACATTATACTTCCATCAAGTTATTTTAGTATCAAATATACTGTCTAAATAAATATATAAAATGTGAGCGAAAATTCCTGTTATCACTTTTGTGCGTTATACCATTACATATACCTGAATGATAGTTGATAATGTAATATGTTATTTATATCAATATGTTAAAATAAGTTTATATTTAAAGAGATATATCATATAGATGTGAAATTATCAAATAAAGTAGAATATCATAGAATGGACCTAAAAATTTCTTAGTTTATCTGACTTTTTTAGGGTAATTTGTCCTCGATGTGATAGATAAAATATAAATGCTACAACGAATTATTATTAATTGTATAAATAAATCTTAAGTTTTTTACTATCTCTCGTTAAGTATATCCTCCACGGATATAGAGAAAAATTACGCATATAACTCTCGTATTATATTTTTTAGTTGATGATTGAGTTTTTTATTATGTTTGCACATTATGAAGTTTATTATAATAAAAGAATTCTGAAAACGTTGAATAGTACATATGAAAGGGATAACCAGAGGGGTAATAGTATTTTACGCATTATATTTCATTAGTAATTATAAACTTATGCTTATTTAGGATATAATATATATATAATATATATATTATTTATTTTTATATAAAGATATATAAAATTTATTTATAATATATATAGTATATATATTAATATAATAATAATATATGATATAGTATATATATCTTCCTTAAGTTTAAATGTATGCAGAACTGTAAATAGTTAATAGATGCATGATATAAATTTCACATTGGATATGAATAAACTGAAAAAGACAGAGTTTTCAGAAAATTCATGTTTATGACTGATCACGAAATTTTATTTAAAGGTTGCTAGGTTTACAAATAAACTTTATTGAGAGAATGATATTCATGATATAGTATAGATACCAATTCTCTAGCCATAAACAAATAGCCATGATAGGTTATAGGTCAAAGGTTACATTCTAACACCAAAAATGAGGATATAATAAATCGAATTTGGTAGCAAACATATATTTCTAACGAAGTGAACTAGAGATATGAGTTTTAAAAAACCCTGGCGTTTTATTACATGTGTCCAATTATAATTCAGGATTTTTCGCTTAGCTCCTTTTTACACACCTCCAACTTAGATTGTATATCCATCTCATATTATAGATACCCCTTAAATGCTACACTAACTGCTAGTTCATAGATTTAAGAGTTGTCTATTGTGAGTTCAACGAGGTAAGGAGGTTAATACAGCCCCGAGATAACTAGAAAATAGAATAGGAGTATTCACTCTGAAAGGATTACATACTTCGTAATATAATATTAACATTTTAAGTTAATAATAAATACTATATATATATATTATATTGATTAGGTACCGAGATATACTGAGTAGATAATATGATTCCTATACTGAATGGACATATAGAGAAAATTATGAAACAAACAATGTGTTATTAAAACTAATTTATATAGTTTAATGTGGAAACGATTTTATTAAATGTAAAGATACCACTCCCTATCAGCTAAAAAATAGGATACATCGAAATTCC
>JABUQX010085007.1:0-27500 GCA_015478945.1 Trachelipus rathkii | reverse complement strand
ACCAAAAAGAATTTAATTAGTAATTTTTAATGATAACTTAAATCAATACGATTCCAATAATCCTGAAGTACAAAACTATAGAGTCGTCAATTTTATTAAAAAATACTTCACAGAAATCTAGTCCATAAACCAGAATAATTAATAAAGGTTCTTTGAAGAAGCCTACAAAGACAGTTGATGCCAAAATAAAAATTTTAACTAGAATTAACTATATAAAGAATTACTCCAGAAGGAATTAGCATTTATAAACTTTAGATGTCACATGCCATATGCTTGAAAATTATTGCTTAAAAGAACTTTCTCTGCCGAACTCTACGCGCAGGTGAGGTGTCGAAGGTATATAAAAAGGGTTTCCTACTCTTAAGTAGACATTAAGATTCTTTGACTAGGACGTGAATGATCAAGTTAGCATAAAATAATTATTAATTAGCTTATATTATAATTATGCGTCTACTTGAGTAATTATAAGCTTTAATATTATTATTTCTTGTCTGAGCATTTGAAAAATAGAACGGATTATTTAAGAAATTATAAATAGAGATTAGCTAGAAACACGTAAGTCTACGGTTTACAATCTAAACAACCTTGGCAAGTCAAGGAACATAGTTTTTGATTTGCTGGAGAATATAACTCAATTACATATAATAACAGCATAACGTAAAAAAAAAAGAGGAATCAGATAGAGAAAGTGAGTGCCTCCTTAGACGTATTTATAAAATGCTAAGACTTTCCGAGACTACAACGCATTTTCATATATATGGTTAACAAGAAAAAACGATTATAAAATTACTTTGAAAAAGAAAATATCAAATAGTTAGTATCGTATAAACACTTTATTTAATATAAAATTATGTATATTATAATTTAAAACGTTATCATAAAACATTATCGAATAAATATATTTATGTATCGTTATATTACGCTTATATATATAATGTAATATTATGCGCTATATAGATAGCATGATGCGACTTCTTTAATAGTCTCGTTTTGTGCGTTTTCCGGTGCCGGCAGTCACCTAAGGCAAGTAGGCGGGCGCTGATTACTCTGTGCCCCAGAGATATCGCCACTGGAGGAATTATAATAGATAGTATATAGGCTAACTCCCGCGTTCTAGGCTTGACTCAAACCCTGCGATCGTTCAGAGAGCTTGAAATTTATATAGTGATATTTCATCATATAATAGCAATATCTTCCTCACCTAATTTTTCTATCTTTATTTTATTCAGTTATTAGTAAACCCCAGAAAAGATAGGGTATATAGTTCGCAGGTACTCATTTGATGAGGAGGTTTTAAATATTAGTATATATATAGGAACCTTCAAAATGAGATCTTTATCGATTAATTAAAAAACATATATATAAAAAGACAACTATTAATATATATTTTTTATAAAGGAAGCTGAATGTGTGAAGAGCGAATACAAAATCTATTTAAGTATCACATAAAATTTTCTGGCAACTGTCATTCCCAGACCTCTGATATAACTCATCCAAACTTCTGCAAGAATTCGGGTATTTTGCCGGAGAATAAATACCTACAGTTACAAATACAAAGCATCGATGTATATTGCTCGTCTTCATGATATATCGGATCTTGTCAGCCTTCTTAGTCTTCTCCTCTCACTATCATGCAATCTGCCTGCCTACACTTACAAATCTAATACATATAACGATAATTCTACTATTCTTCTTTCTCTATAGCATATGTGTCTCTTTTCAAGTGCGGTATACCCGCACTCTCTCAACAATAGTATAGTTGGTGATAAGCATTAATCTCTATATTAATAATCTCGAGTAGATCGCAGCTGTATCAAATTGCGAATACCCACATAACTAATAGATGAACCTTCGAAACTCAGCAAACACTGATTATGTATAAGGAACATCACTGCTAGTACTATTCCTCATTTGCCTATCTCTAAATGCTGAGTTGAGCTGGTAGAGCACAAGAATAATTTCATATGCATAAGACAAACCGCAAACGATTTACGGAAAAAAAATCTCATCTTCAGCTCTCCGCTCCGCCGTCTACTACACTGTCTGTGCCTACTCTACAATGGTTCGCCATTACCAGATATAAATTCATTACCCGATATAAACATGCATTACGATATCATCTTATCTCCAGTAAATAGTCTGCATATTTCTCATATACCACATTCAAACAAATTCATTAAGCTAGATCTTATCTGTACTGAAGTCTCGTAGGCGTCGCATTATTTTAGTAGTATATATTATTGAATAGGATAATAATAATGGAACACATAGGATATAATAAGTGACCCACCCCCACTAAAATAATTATAAGACATAGCGGCATATTGAGATAAAAAAAATTTGAGAAATTAATCAATCATATAAAGTACAAAATGTATAATAATATGAAATAATAAACAATATATAAATGATAAGGAAGGACATGCACCAGTTGAGCATGCAAATCACGTACTTACTTTTCAATGTGCTCTAAACTACCCCATCATTAACATTCATTGACTTAACGATTGATAATATTAAATTGCACGCCTGATAATACAAAAATATAACTGATTAAACCAGAATAGATAACACCACACACAGAGTCGGGCTTCGAGGTAAAAATAATGGTCTCTATCTGGGACTATGGCTGTATTCGGAAAAAATAAAAAGATTAAACACTAATCTTTTTGTGGAACCTTCTTAACTCTTTTAGCGGTGAACTAATTACTTAACCCCTGATTATGAATCACCCTGTGTCTATTATATGATAGTGATTTTAATTGATTATATCCGAATGGATGTTACACACTATTCTATCATATAAAACGCATTATGGATTGATCTTTAGCGTTTATCTAAAAACTATTTTATCTAAAGGAGTTCATTTGAATTACGATCACTCGTACTATTATTTATTATTATTATGGGAACATCACATTAGATTCAAATCAGGATCGCTATACCTCAATAAAATACTAGACACAATCGAGTCTCGAGCTTCTATAGTATCTAAGAAAACAAAAAATAATTTTAGATAAGAGTGTTATTTTAGGTGATTATTATTATAATTATTATTGGATATTATTATATATGATTATTATGTAATTATCTAATATTTTACTAACTCTTTGTTTAGAGAGTATTCGATATTCTTGCTGGCGTTAACCTATCTAGAATCGATTTCGCGAGCAAGTTTTTCTTATTATGTATGAGAGTCGATACAAATAATCGATGTATTCCAAAAGCGACATACGATAAATATTTACTTGTATTCTATTAAGTTTTATAAACTGGTTCGGAATGACGACGGCACATTGTACCTCCAGACTTCGTAGTATAGAGGAAACCGAACCTAAAGCTTCAACTTTCTAATTTCACAGACTAAGAATCGTATTACATACCTAAACTTTAATATGAAAACATAGAGTAAGTAGACTATCGCCCATGAAATCACTAATTCTCCAGTCTGTCTCTATGACGATCTCTATTGTAACGATTATTGTCTGACCTATAATAAACTCAAGACATAAGTGGTTTAATGTTGATTCAAACTTTCCAAAGAACTGGCCAAATAGAGTGTTATATTTAGATTAATACGTGCCAAGGCAAGCCTTCAATATCGACAACATTACTACTCAAAATATAACATCAATCAGAGTTATGACCTGACTCCCCGCTACCAATAACCCTTAGAGACGTATGTGTGGATGCACCTTAAATATCTCGGCGTTGAGTATATCGTTACAATAATTAGATTCATCGGACACGATGCATAGAAGTCAATCATGTTGACATTATCCCTCAACATCTTTCAGTACTCGCCAAGGTAACGAGCTTATTACGGCATAACCGTCTCGGAGAGACGATAATTACTAGGCTTAATAATCTATTCTAGCGTATATCCATATCTTATTGGTATTATTTTATGGAGATTTTGCTCGGTCTTAGGAATTACCCATACACGGCGGGAACTCCACGTTTATCCATCGTCGAGCTCCATCTTTAACTTATCAAAAGATTATAAGATTGAACCGGGTTATCATCCATAATTCAATAATTTTTACGACCTAATATGCTATCTGTCTGCATCAACTGACTCTCTCAAGCTCCACACATCCGATTGAGGGTATTCACTATCTTCTCTTGGTTCACCTCTTTCGATTTACTTTTATGCTCTTAGTTATCTTTCAATATACGCTTCTATTATCGTCTAGAGTTGTGTGATGGAAAGTGACGATGCTATATACTTCTTGTCATTTTCATCGTCAAATAAACATGCGCCACTCTCTCTAAAGCACACACCTGAGCTACTCTGACTCCATACATCTCCTACTACTTACCATCACATTCCTAGCACACATCTTACACACCTAAATACTATACATCCCCTACACTCCACCCATGCCCAATCACTAACTCTATTACACTCGAAATGCCAGATGAGATCTTCGACCTTTACATTCTTCAAACTCATATTTTATTACTATAGATTCTTGCTTCCTTCTTTTACTTCTTAAGAATTGACCTCTCGTTCATATAAGCTTCCGATTTCTATTCATCTAGCAGATCTGGAATATAGAAATTTCACTGGGGTGGCGGTCGTGGACGGAGTAACCTTAGTGAGAGAATTATTCAATTCTTAGAAACTCAACTTCTACAAATCTCCCTCTCTAGACACCTTCTAATTTCCTATCTCTTTCTCACCGGTTCTCTCGTCTCTCCTAGTGACAATATAAACATTATAAATGGAATATTTTTTGAATTAACATAAACATAAAAAAAAAGGATTTAGTGAGAAATCCATCACATCAACAACGGTTGCTAGGGACTGAGCCGATCAAAGAAACTGGAGTGATTAGTTCGGTTTTTAGACTGCGAGACTTTTTTTCCTCTTCCCAGTTGCTCCAGCTATAACAAGGGCCCTCAATCGACCTATACTTTGTTATGGAGTATACTGCTTTCTCAGTTACTCTATGGGGGGAGCATCTGGTTTACCCGGTCTATTGGAGAGGTCGATGTCAAAGGCCAAAAGGACTTATATAAACTGTTTCTGTACTTTCAGATATCTAGCTTAAGACCCTCGATATCATTATGCGGTTTATATATATATATATTATACGCGATGTTTATAGTGCTATTATCTCTTTATCTATTATAGGAGTACACTATCAAGCGGTGACATATGTCTCTTGCAAGGAGATCTACCACACGTGTGCTCATATTGCCAAACCTATTACTGTGTCTGCTACGATAATCATTATGTTTATCCTTAATGATGGCAAAATATGCCATTTATAAATAAGCAACTCAGGAGCAATTCACTTAAAAGTAGTCAGCAATCTTTGCCGTCTTGTATGTGAAATTGGCCTATTCATGCCATAGGAAGATAATAACCTCATCCCTTAATAGGTCAACATGAGAGAAATGTGAAACTGAATTGCAACATGTTGTTTAGTTGAAATGATATTAGCCCAGGTGCTAATTTAGAAAAGAAACTGTTGTTGTCTTGTGATATGCATGCACTTAAATGATGATGTGTATGCCGATGTTACATATGGTAGTAAGTAATACAGCAAAGCTAGAGTTCTGCTGCGGTGCTCCTTCTTCCTGCCACATCTTTTCAGATTCAATGCGTGCCTATTCCAATCTTATAAGCTTGTGTTTGATCTATTCCTCTCATCCACCATATTCACTCTCGCTCACGACTCTTCATAAGGCCTAGCCGTCTGTGCTCATGTGTGTCGATAAATCTCGCAGCAATTAAGATGTTGAATTTCCGTTAAGGGCCAAATATGACGACAAGCACACCGCCTCACTTAGTACAAGACTATTTTTAGTCATCTGCGCGCGGATAATTAATATTCAGCAGGAAACACAGAAATGGAAGAGAATTAGTAAATGGTTATGTCAGTAAAAAAAAAAAAAACAGGAAAAAAAAAGAAAAAAAAAAGAAACAGACACAAGCGATATAGCTCACGCTATTTGAAGTAGTATACCATAATAGATCATTATATCAAAACTTCATATAGAATGATATGCAAGACATCAAGCTATACTCACCTATGTACGATAACATGTGAGACCTTGTCCGTGAAGCGGTGTATCGCTCACCCTGGTTGAAATTGTACTCTCCTTTATTACACCTCTCCGTCGGACTTATCACCTTTTATATTGAAGACACAGTAAGTGTCTGACTCTTCTCTCGCAGAGCAATAGAGTTCTATTATAAGTCTCTAATCTCATAATGTCTGGAGAACGTATACACGAACAGTTTAATACCTTTTGTATCATTTTACATCACGACCCTGTGTACTCACCCATAAGCCTAGGTAAACCCAAGATAAACCCCCCCAGAATTAAATCCAACCATACAAGCGATTATAGACCCCTTGTAATACTGAATAGCTTAGATAGAAGTGAGTAAATATCTCCAGTCTAAACAAAAACTCCCAATTTTACTTTTAGATAGTGACTCTATACCTTAAGTCTATAACCGTTATATGTATAGTAGTTTCCAAGTAATAATATTTTTTTTTTTATGAAGTCCAAGTAGAGTGATTTATTGTATCAACAGGTGATAAACGAAATACCGTTACGAATTATATAGATAGGAAAATTTAGAAGTTGTTTGGCTCTCATAAGGATACGAGATGAGTTGTGAAATTTATGGACTTTTATTTAAAGTATTATTTTAAACGTCATCTCAGAGTTTGAGACCAACCACAAGTGTCGACTCAGAAAAGATCTATCCATCTTGGAATTCCACCGATTATTAACCAGAGGTCACACACACTCAACTCTACTCACCGTAAAAACTATAAGAATTGAGTACAAGGAAAATTACATAAGATAAGTGATTTAATAAGAGTAATAATACTCACAGAATTAATAATGAGTAGATAAGAGAAATTGATAAGTAGTTTCGATCATCACTAGTATTAATAATGAGTGATATTTATATTAGAATGTGAGTTGAGAAATCATTAATAGAATAAGTAGTAAATAATATAAGTAGTGAGTAATAAAACTAGAACCCTGAGAACATCACAATAATTATGACTAAAATAAAAGATAAGTAAGATAAAAGCGCTTTACTCAATTTCTATATAAACCCAATACTCTACAGTAATAATGTGAGACGCTTAAAAAAGTAATACTATAAAGTACTAATAATAAGGTGAGAGGAAATAACCTACTAAATAAGAGTAGGACTTGATAATGAAGAACAGTGTAACTGCTGTGTACACAAACTACCTAGGTCAATCGTACTTATTGAATATGTATTCAAGCTCACCACCATACGCAATATAGTAGTTCTACCCACATTCCTTAATTAAGCGTAGAAAACCCATATAATCGTGATATATAAAAGTAAATATATATAAATATATCTCCACCTTATAACCTATGGTAATCAGCCGAATAACCATACCCTGCATACGAGAAATAGAGATAGAATTAGATCTACAGTATGTATAAATAAGTTGAGAGAGTATATATTTCAGAAGGCGTTCAATATCTTAAATTATAATACAATAGTGAACTATATATATAGTAGCGATGTTATATAGAAGGTCAGAGCGGCTCATTTCTATTTGTCTGATAAAATAAGTTATAAACATATCTGCTTATCAACATTAGTAGGAATAATAATTATTAGCTATGATATTAGTGAAATTAGAATGATAGTTGAACGAGGCGGTGGGTTACAGCAATCATATAGTAACTATATTACTCACGCAATAACTATTACTAAACGAAGTAATATATCCACCTAGGCACAGCCTATCTAACGTCAATTATAATTTCATCAGTAGATCCAATTACACTATACCTAATCAAAGTATCAACATACCATAAGACATATAGACACCTGAGTAGAGAGAAAAATGAGATAGTAATGAAGTAAAATGTACTACATGTAATTATATCCAGTGATTAGAGAATAAATAGGAGCCGAAGAATGGCTACTTATCAGTTCTGAATTAATATATTTAAGCGACGAGCCAGCAGATCGAATTAAAGGAGTAATGAACATAATTTATAAATGTATTTAAGATGTTAGTAGGCAAGACCAAGTAAAAAATTTTAAATCAGTATAGAAATAATACCATAAGATATATCATACACTTTCCTAGTGTATGAAAGCCTTACTTATTATGCTATCGATCTAAGTATAGTATATATTACCTGCAACAATTATATTAGTATATGTATATATACATATAATTATTATAATATATTATTATATATATATATATATATTAATTAATATAAGTAGTGTAAATTGTAGCCCTGAAGAGGATTAGTTTAAAGAACTGAATGATATATGTCCATTCCTCGATACTCATGCGCTTCTTACTAGCCGACATGGCCAGAAACAAGCACATACAACAGAGATTGAAGAGATAGAAATAATTGAGTTGAGTAGTACAGTAACCAATGTGTTATCTTAAAGTATTCCTCTATAATATTAACAGAACACTCATCTTTACTCTTAGCAAAAGCCGAAAAAGTCAAGCGAGGAACATTTCTACCAGCTCCTAAGTATCGAACAGCTTCAGGAGCCAAATCGGAATTAGTAGCCGTGTGCACGAGCTACAATACTCTTCACAAGATGACCCAATCGCCACCCGGATTACCTAAAATATGTACACCTAAGAAAAAAATTGCTAAGCAATGAGCCCCTTGTTTTTTTATACTAGAAAAATGACTCTCGTAAACAAATCTCAATGAAGAACCTAACAAGTTTGTCAGATAGGTTTAACCAATAAGAGTCCGAGGATCGTGCTCGCACCCGTTTGGACGACGGGGGGAACTATTTTTAAGATAACAACAAGATAGTGCCCCCTAATATATGGTCCGCCCTGTCGGGCTTCAAAACAACTCTAAGTATAATCGGATATCTTGTCCCAGTTGAAATGAATCCGTGAGTTCATGTTAATTAGTTAGACACAGATTCACGAATTGAGAATGATACGTCGAAAAATATGACCTATCAAGACACCCACAGTCTCTTCCCCACCCTTCATAAATCTGATGATATAAACCTCTATTCCTCAATGCAGGACTTGACGACAAAAATTTACCAATCCCACAGAACTGTTTTAGAAACAACTTCATTCTTAACAATTTTGCACATTACAAACACATGAAGTTCCTTAACTGATAAAAATAATAATGTGACGACTCTATATAGGACAGCGTGAGAAAAAATTATAAAAACACTTCTTCGTGACAGATATATTAGTATATAATACAGATACATGAGTGAATCAAGGCAGTAAAAAATATCTTTTCTTATAGAGGGAACCATAGAATACCGAATGTACACACTTATAGTATTTTAAGAAAGCATTAAAAGAAGCAGAAGCATTGAAGTAAGATGTGCATTGACTCCACGAGTATCACATGACTTACAGTATAAGTCAGATAATCCACAACATCACCTGCAGACTGATATATCAGTTGAACAAAGTTGAAAGTATCTAATGTTTACCATAGCACACTACTAGATCTCTATATCACATTGTATTATTTTGTATATAAATAGTAAAGATACGAAAACTGTCGACAATCGTGTTGTACTAATCTAATATAAATATAATAAAGAAGAACGTAATTATCATTCTAGCCATCTGAGGTCAAACAATTGCAGATTATTAAGAACACAAGTATTTAGTCAGACGTCTATGTTAAAAATATGAAACCTAATTCCACATAAGCCAAGGTTAGACTTTAAGCCATACTAGTATGTATGTGAATGATACAATATAGATAAGCCCGCTTCCCTATATAGCCTAAACCCTGACATCTCTATCTATATTATACTCTCTCATCTCTTCACTCTACTTCTCTTCATACTCTCTCTCTCCTCTATCTCTCTCTTATCTCTCTCTATCTCTCTCTTCTCTTATCTCTACTTACTCACCTATCTCCACTCTTCATCCTCTCTCTCTCTTCTCTCTCTTCTTCACTTCTCTCTCGCTACTCTCTACTCTCTCACTTACCTATCTCTCGTACTTACTTCACTCTCACACACACTAATATTATATCGAAACAACAATATCACTTTTAAAATCACACGAAGAAACAGAACTCTAGTACATAGACCAAAGCGAACTTATAATATCAAAGTAATAGTAATCGAGAAAAAGTATCATTAATTTAACATTTTATTTACTCAACCCTCCACCCGAAGGCCACGGTCAACAAGCGAATAGAGTATGAGACTAATCACCCACCCGGTAAGTTGGGGACGGTAGTAGAGTTTAGTTAATAAACCACTTTTATGCCACCCCTAAATTATAATTATTATGTTACCAATAAATAAAAAATTGAATTAAGTTTTAGTTGCCCTGAATTCAAAAATATATTCCACTTTATATTTAATATATATATATATAATAAATATATAATAATATATATAATATATATATATATATATATATATATTATATATATATATTTAATATATAATTAATATAGTAATATATATAATATTATAGAATATATTAATATATATATGTTATTTATATATATATAATAAGAATATATATATATATATTATATATAAATTTTAGATTATATATATATATATATTATTATATTATTTATAATTATAGATATAATATGATATAATTAAACAGATAAAGAACTTAAGTTTTATGGAAGGTAAGAAACTTTTAACTGCTTACTTTCTCTGGAATTAGAACACCGCAGTTGCTAGAATGAAACAATTTACACCGACGGTTGTATTTTTAACGGTAACTGAGCTATCCCCCAACCCAAAAAATTTGAGGTGTTACAAGAACAGTATATTAAAGTAACGAGCTTCCTATTTCAAGGCGACTAATCACATCAGAATGTTCAGCTCTAGTCCATATCAATTTAAGTACCAATAAAAAAACCGCTCTTTCTTCTATCTTATGTACGAATGGTTTTTAATAATATTGACATTATTATAATTACGCCAATTTTATGATTAATAATGTATAAATTAAAGAAAGAATACATTTATATGAGTAATGGATAATAGAATTGTAAAATATGTCTTTATTCTTATTTAACCGATTTACTTCTAATATTAAATTGCGCATTAATTATGCTATATTTAATACATATCTACAATATCAAAAGATAACGATGTAGACAATAGAACAGGTACTATGTAATCAACTGTATGAGAGTGCGCCTTGAAAGTGAGCTCTAAGGTTTTATGACTTTAAAAACTGTTCTTAACAACTTATTTTTTTTGGGTTGGATAGGCTCAGTCGTTTAAGCACCGGGGTATAAATTGTCCTATTCGCCAACATTTGTGGTGGTTCAATCCCAGAGAAGGCAGTAAATTCTTTATTTTCCCATTAAATAAGAATTTATATTGCAATAAATTTAACTATATATATATAAAATGTATAATTATTAATATATATATATATATATATATATATATATATATATATTAATATATATATTATATATATATATATAATATAATTAAGATAATATTTATAATATATTATATTATATATTATATATTATATATAATATATTTAGGCTATTTATATAAATTTACTCAATAATGAGTTATATAATATAATATATATATATATTAGTAGAGTATAAATATATATATATAATATATATATATTATATTATATATATACTATTTATAAGTTTCTTAATGATTATAAAATTTTTATCTTAATTACTTTAAAGATAGCATGTGACAAAAATTGTAGGATTAACATAATCTAGTTAATAATACCCATATATATATATAGAAGGTACAGTAGCAATATCTTACACAGTATTTAGATCTAGACATATAAATATCATTTTCTATAGTAGTTTACTTATATTATTATGAATGGTATGAAGTTATATATGGTAAATAATAGGAATAGTATTTTTATAAGTTAATAACCTTATTTTTGATGCTCATATATAAGATATATATAAAGTAATATAAGATATATTATATTATAACATATAGAGAATATGAACAATTATATATATATAAATATAAGTATATATAATATTATTATTATATATATATAAATATATATAGTATATATATATATATAATTATATATATAATATATATTATATATATATATATATATATATATTATATATATATTAATAATATAATATATATATAATATATATATATATATATATATATTATAATATAATATAATATATATTTATATTATGAATTATATATTATAATTAGATTTTTACCGTTAATCTATATAATATTTATAATATAAAAAATATAATATATAATATACAATTATATAATATATATATATATATATTAATATATTAATATTAATAAGATATATATATTAATTATATTATTATTAGAATATATATATATATATATATTAAATATATAAATATAATATATTAATATATATATATATATATATATATTAGGATGTACGATAAGTTATCGGTTATCGGTATCTTAATAGATTAACGGCTATGCCAGGGTGAGAAATGTTATCTGGCTCTTATTTATTGTCATGTTCGGTATGACTGTATTGTTATAATATGAATGGCCGATAACCTGGGCCGATACTTTCATATACTTTTGGGTGGATTTTTAAAGAAGCCAAGCAAGATTTTAGATTCAATAATAAATCTAGTTACGATATGTGAATAAAAAGCCAGGGGACAATAGTCAAATTTATTTGACATCCTTTTTCAAATTAAAATGAAGCAGGAGATATCAAAATAGTTAGTGTTTTAGGTTAGGGGAACGATTCACAATTATATTTTAGAAGAACTTGGCATTTCATTGGTTTTAAGTCTTTGGTATATATAAGCTTAACTTTCAAATTTCGTGAATGATTTCCACGTTTCAATATAGCAAAATATCGCACAGTCAATAAACTGTTTCTTCTCTAAACAAGTGCGGATTCGATATCATTTTATCTGTCTGTAACTTCGATGCTCTTTAAGTTTAACAACTAACTTTAATAAAATAATATCATTGTTCAAGGGATTAAAATTTACTATTTACTTATTATTATAATTCGTCATGAACTCTACAAAGTTTATTAAAATCGCAATTCTCAAAAATCGGTTGCAGAAAACGTCTGTAGTCTTCCCAAGGACACAAAATTGATGAGCAAGCGCTTTCAAAAGGTATCGGGAAGCCATCAAAAAACATTGCCACTTTGTGAGAAACATGTCCATCCGTATCATCACACCTAGGGAAAAAAATCTTAATAATAAATTTTTTTTTTTGAGTAGATATACAGGGACCACCACAGCACGCAGGAATGTGGCTATACTGTGTTAGCATACTAACAACAGGGAAAGTCCCCAATCAAAACGACACATGAACAGTACTGAAGGGTTAGAATTTATACATAAGATGTTCAGTTACAACAAGGAGGCAAAAACTCGGCCACTACGAAAGTGAGAAGATTCGGATAGGATATGCAGAAGGAGATGTTGGAGAGGTATAGTGAGCACATCAGAGAAGAACTTCGTTCGAAGGGCTCAGATAGTCTCGCAACCCACAAGATATGAACGACCGTAAGAACACAATTGGAGGAGCAAAATGGGAATAGGAATCCATGGGTAAGGTTGGTATGAGCCAGATATAATTGATCCAGGACCACCTTCAGGAGGCTCCTCTTTCAACGCAAAGATGACCACATTCCAATGATGGGTTTGACGTTCCGTAGTTTAGCACCACAAGTATGATCAGCACATGTCTGCCAGCCAGAAAGGAAACCCCTATGTATAGTGATGGAAAAATCTGTAGCAGGGAAGTGGCCCAGGCGTGCAGCGGAAGGAAGGTACTGATCATTCAACACCCTGTGAGTTCCGCCTGTTTGGACTCCATATAAGCTTGTTCGTTTCCAGGAACACTCACATGGGAAGGGACCCAACAGACTGCAATACTTTGCTTCTTCACATGCAATGAGCAGAGCCAAAAGGTTTGCCCATCAGCAAAGCAAAGCCTGGAGAGCGATTCTAGAATCGGAAAAGATGGTATAGTTACCCTCTGGTGTGAAGATACTGATTCTGCTAACCACCATAGACACCGCTATCAGTTCAGCCGAGAACAGATGAATAAGGTGGAAGAGTGTGGGATATAGTGAAGTTCGAAAACACAGCCGATGTTCCCACCCCTCCCTACGTCCTGGAACGATCAGTGTAAGCTGCCATCGAGTCGATATAGATTTCCTCATGGTACATAAAGGAATCCCTCAACTTTACCGAATGTGCCTCTGGTTTTGTTAAAGACTGAATCCCATTGCAAACAACAGGAAGCGGATAAACCCACTTGGAGTAAGTGGTCGAAATGATATTGCATGAAAGGCTCGCTGGAGAAGGTCAAGGAAAGTAAAGATTAGAAGTAACAACCCCAGGAAATAGACAATAAGAAGGGTTGTGATAAACTCTCTCTATTAGAAAGGTTAAGTCCGATCGATGAAGTAGGAACATGAATATGGAGGAATAAGGAGCATATGAGCTGTTCCCTCCGCAGGGACGGGGCCATCACCCTGCATCCAAGCTTTCCCTCGGTGAGGAACGAAATGCTACTTTAGCTATCCTCAGACCATCGGTCTGAAAAGGGTCAAGAAGACGGAGATACGACTGGAAGGTCTACCCATAGATGGCACAACCATATTCTAGCTTAGCCAGTACCAGTACGATGTAAATAAAGGTGAAGCATGATGTTTCATTTCACACTCCAAATCTTAGAGGTGAGGTGTCGTAAGATACCCGAAGAACGGCAGCAAATAGCTTTGAGGCGAGTAAGGTGAGAGAGGTAGGCTAGGCGCTCATCTATCAAGAGACTCAAGAACCTCAGTCTCGGCTCCACACGGATGGGGGAGATATAGAGGTGTAATAGAGGAAGCGATTGTTTTAGACCTCCTCGATGGGAATTTTTCCCGAAGAGCGTGGCTTTAGTTTTCAATGTGGAGAATGTAAAGCCATGTACAGAACACCAGGAGGAGGTGACCAGCTGAAGTTGACGCACTTTACAAGGAAGTTTTGCACCAGTGATATAAAGGGCAAGATTGTCAACATAGACGTAGCAGGGAACAGAGTTTGGGATGGTATCGACTATTCCATTGAAACCTATTGCGAAAAGCAACCCACTTAGCACACTGCCCTGCGGCACCCCTTCACCCATGACAAAACGCCTCGACAGTGTGTTTCCACAACGGACTTGAAACGAACGATCCGACATTAATACCTGAAGAAAGGGGAAAGTTGCCTCTTAAGGCCCAAAGGAGTGGTTTCGCAAAACCCCCATCCTCCACGTGCTGTCATGCGCCTTTTCGAGACCAAAGAAAATGGCTAAGGTCATTTTGTTAGAAGCAAATGTCTCACGTATGTCGTAATCCAAACGAAGTAGAGCGTCATGAGAAGAGCGATGGTGACGGAAACCAAACTGACAGTCAGAAAATGTATAAAGTTGCTAAAACGTGATAAAACGACGGGAAGCCACTATTCTCTCCATCAGCTTGCATGAGTTGCAGGTTAATGAAATAGGTCGATGGTTATTGAAAGAAGCTGGATCCTTCCCAGGTTTGGAAATGAAAACAAAATATGCAGTAAACCAGACAGGAGGGAAGACTCCCTCCACTCATATTCTATTATATAATCTGAGGATGAATCCAGTGGCAGTAGGATGTGCATGCCTTAGCATCTGGAAGGAAATGCCTTCAGGGTCAGACGCTCCATCTTTGCATAGTTTTAGAGTCTTAAGGAAATCTGTTGTAAGGAAGGGCTTCTCCATGGTGAACTGAAGAGCCTGGAGTCCCCACCCGCAGGCGGTCAGAATGAAATGGTTCACGATACCAGGACTCCCTGGAGCAGGAACCGAAGTGATAGCCCAACTCATCAGCTACCACCCCGGGAGCAGAGTTGATATCAGAGATATGTGGATCGTAAGCAAGGAAAGGTGGATCTGTAAGGTATTTTCAGGAAATTTTCAGCACAACCTTATGGACCGATGATACAGGTGTAGAAGAATTAACGGTGGAAACGTAGTTGATGAAATATCGTTCCCCGATTAATACTCCTGGATCGGGCTGCTGAAGCTTTAAAAAGAATCAAGTTGGAAGGTGTGGGAGTTTATTTATATTGACTATATAATTTAAGCTTCTCACGATTAGCCCGAGCAAATTCTTGGTTCCACCAGGGAGTTGTCGATTTTCGGATACCAAATGAACGGGGTATATTGTCCGTTGCCGCCTGAAGGATTGCTTCCTGAAAGTAGGTGAAGGCATCTGCCGGCGATGGGAACAGGGTAGTTGCAGAAAGGATGGGAAAGCAATTGGCCTGTTTAAAGGAAGACATATCCGCTCTGTCGTATCGCCAGCTAGAATAAGGTAGTTGCTGCGGACTTGGAATTAGGGATGGTATTATGATTGAGTAGTGGTCACTTCCACAGAGGAAAGCCGATTTATCCCATCCAAAAGATCTATAGCCGAGATTGAACATAATGAGATGTCGACACAGGAAGAAGTAAACATATTAAAATGTTCAAATGTCGGAATGCCTGTGTTGAGACACCCCAATGAAAAATCTTGCAAAATATCCAATATCCAATCGGCATTGGGGAATGTTACATGGTCTCTCCACAAAGGGTGGCGGAGGCTAAAGTCACCTAGGAATAACATGGGAAGTTGGAGACTCTTGAAATAATTGACAAGGTTCTCCTTGGTATATTTACAGCCGGGTGCTAGGTACACTGAGCAAGTGTAAGCGGTGTTTCAAGGTGGATAATAGCTGCCACAGAATGTAGGGGAATGGAGGGGAATTTGAGTGAATGGGACAGATTAGCGAAGCAGAATCGCTGCCTCCTCCCCCTGTCCCTGAATCCACGATTCAGGGAAATATGAGGCTCCCTGTACCTTGAAGGTTGTAAAGGATCTCGGTCAAGAAGCTATAGTTCCTATAAACAAACAGTCAACGGCTGATGAGCTACAAGTAATCTCTCTAGTTCTTCGTAATTGGGAAAATATCCACGACAGTTCCAATGGAGGAACCATGCCATAAAAGGTAATAAAATCAATGTTAAGGGCGATACATGACGATAGTCGCTATGTGTTGGGATTTAGCAGTCGTCTCAGAGGATAATATCCGATGAACTCGTGAGCCTCCTAACGATCTATTGACAGGAAAGTCAAACCCTTGTGCAAGAGAAGGACCACTGCAGCACGATATGGGACTCTTGTTTATACGGAATGTTCTGGTCCAAACCATAGAAGATGTCCTCCTAAAAGCGGCTAATTCACCTTCCACATTCTCGAACAAAATTCCAATTTTGCTCCACTGCCTTAGCCAAAGTAGGCAAATTGGAATCTTAGCAGAACGGCCCTCTTCTCACACACTTCTTACCTATCATCAAAGTGTCTGTCGAATTTAAAGAATTGATTTAAGAGAAGACAAAGATAAGTGTCATCTCAAAGATTTGAATCTGCGCTTTCTTTGTCCGTAAATTGAAATATTCTCGTACATCCACTCTGGGGTAAAGGCAATTCAGCGCGGAGATAATTCAAAATGGTGTGAAGTGAAGATCAAGAGGGAAGCAAAACTCCCTCCTTTCCTGATCCCATCACAAGCCAAGCAACTCAACGCTCAACGAGACACGCCACCTTCTTCTAAGGGGGCTCCGCGTTAGGCATTTAATATCTTCTGCCGACCTCCCTTTAAATGGCCCCAGTTTCAACACAAGGCTAATCCCCAGGATTTAAGAGTTCATTGTTAGAATCGAGTAGTGGGTTCAGAATCACTTCGAGTATTGTTAAAAGATCAGTCTTACCTCGGTATGACATTAGCGCGGAAAGGGCAGAGTTGATTCACGGTTATTCTGTGTTTGACCAAGGTCCCTCAATGCAAACGGGTTCCTTTCGTTTTAAGAAGTCTGTGACTCGATATGCAAGCGAACACGGATGTCTGGTCTGGGAATATCCACCCTTGGAGGGGCGATCGTGACTATTAGGAGGCCATTGTTGTTTCCCAAGCGGAAACTGATGAAGGTCGTTTCCGTGAGATGTTATAATTGAGTTCAGAGGTTACACATGGAAATTTGTCATCGATCTCAGACGCTTAACAGGTTTCAAAATCAGTAGATATCCCTTCGGGTGGAGCATGAACCTTTGCAAGGGGAATACCATGAGAGAGAGGGATGTAAATTTTGGCGATGGAAGTAGAGTGGTCGTTTGGAGTCCGGTACGGAAGACCGAATGGAGGGAAGCGAAAGTGGAGGAAGTTCTGGACAAAACGCAAGGGAGCAATGCGTAATGTTAGAGATAACTGAAGATGCATTAGTTGCTTCTGTAGCATAAGAAAAAGGAAGATTAGCCAATTTCTCATTTGCTCCGTGTGTTGCTTCACCAAGGCGAAGAAGGTGTAGTGGACAGAGGAAATTGGATGGGGACAACAAGGAGGATTTTTTTCACAGCTGGGGTGGAGAGAACTTCCATATGTTGGATATATGGTATGAGAGGACACAATATTTCTGGGGCTGAACAAATTTATGGCATTTAGAACAACTTCTCGGGAAGGGCACATAGGTATGAACCGTGTGTATAGTAAAACCAAGTTTTACTTTGGTTGGAGGGAAAGGGGTAGAGAAAGTAAGTAGGAGACGATGGTTCGTCGTTGAGGGCTTCACCTTACGAGGAGGGAACAAATAAACGTTGGTGATTGGCACGTTGCATCACTGCAAATGAGCGAGAATTTCATCCAAAGTATTTGAACAGAACCCTCGCGCATTAGGGTTTCCTTTGACGTGTTACGAATATCATCTGGTTTAGAAATTATAGCAATTTTCCCTCGATGTAATAGGAAGAAAGTACGTGGCTTTGGGTTTTAGAGGCAGCACGGACCAGGATGGAACCGTTCCTCATTGATCTTCATGGTTGCCTGTGGCTCAATTGTTCTAAGAGCAGATTCTAAAGCATCATTAAGGATGAGTTGGTCTACAGCAGTCAGTTGAAGTGACGATGTCGAATGTAAATTCTGACGTCTAGGATCGAGACCATGTTCGCGCAGGGACTCTTGGGATGGTTGACGCGAAGTTTGAGCGATTGAGTTGTGCTGAGAGATCAGAGCAGCCTCTGCTATAAGGGCATCAAAGCCCCTATGGGTCTCTGGTATAAAATTGGACAGGAATTTTAAGTTCATCTTTTTTTAACGTTTTTTTTTTTTTTTTTGAATTAGTCATAAATATTTTTCTTTAACAACTAACAACCACACCGCAATATAAAGAACAACACAGATATAATAAAGCCAATGGTGTATATATATAATGGGAGGGTAACCACGAAACCGTGCCCACTACATGCCCAGAGCATAAATCCTCCTTCCCGAAACCCAACCCAGTAGGGTGGGCTATGGGCGTGACCTCTGAAAAGCTACCCGGAACTCCGCGTCCACTTAATAAGTTGACAAAATAATGGATAATACGCAATGCCCAATATTTAACACCCAAGTATGGGACAGCCTCCTAAGTGGTTGGCCAAGGTTAGGGTCCTCAATAATATCCAGTCCAGAGAAAGGCGAGAACAACTGGTTTTTGACCTGACCCTCACCCACAGGGGAAGGAGGGCAAGATGGAGAAAAAAGATACACACAGAGACAGCAGCTCGATAGCTACCATGAATCAGGAGGAAACTTGGGTGACATCCATAAGAGGAATCAGGAATATGCAGGGTAGTACGTACAGAAAATGGAGGAGAAGTGATACAAACTGGGGAAAGGAAGGGAATAAGAACGGGATGCATAAAATACAAAAACAATGACAGCAATAAGAAAATCAATAATAATAATAATAAATAATAATAATAATAATAATAATAATAATAATAATAATAATAATAATAATAATAATAATAATAATAATAATAATAATAATAATAATAATAATAATAATAATAATAATAATAATAATAATATGATTTGATGCTTTTTCAAGCTTCCTGAAAGTATTGCTTTCTTTTGGAATCTTAGATTATCCTAGAATAAAATAAAACTATTGATTTAATTACAGTACCAAGCTTTCGTCCGTATACTTAAGACATTTCCAAGGAATAATTTTATTTTTTAGTTTAACAATTTTGATAAAATAAATATCGCAAAACAATAACAAACGAGTAAAATATAAAATATAAATTTTTAAAATTTTAAAAAAATTTACGAACATTAACATTTGTGTAAATTTAAAGATGTTTTATGAACTTAAATCAATGTACGTTAAATAACTTTTCTTATAAAAAATTGACATTTCATTATATTATATTTATCACTAGTTTATTTTCCTTAAGAGCGATAACCCGAGTCGCAATTCATAAAAATTATTTTTTCTTGTTATGATGGAGAAGCTTCTTTTATTCGTGTGTGAGTTTGTGGTGTTGTTCTTTAAAATGTTGAAAACTTATGTTGCAACAATTCTCAATGTTGAGGTATTCCGCTGTGTACGATATAAGCGGATTAGCAAATCCACTTTCAGAACATTTGAATCGGTACACAACGTTACTCACCATCCGAAAGCGTCTCACGAGTAGAGAAGCACGAGCTCATTTCAATAGGTTATAGTAAGATATTAATATAAGCTTTTTCACGTCTTTTCTTAATATGCTATTATAAAAATTAATTTTAATTGTGATTTTTCTTTTCTCTGACTAATATTTTCAGTTTATAATATAGCTTATCGTTTTCCTCTTCATTGATGGTATTAAAAACAAAATTATTTAAAGTTTCTTAAAGTTTCTCCTATAATGAACTGGGAAATTTATTGTTTATTAGATCTGTGTTATTCTTAAATTTCTATATAAAACGGTCCAATCAGACGATATCTTTTCAACTAAACACTTTAAATAAACAAAAAAGTTCAATGTACGTTAATTAACTTTTCTAACTTTAAAGATTATCAATTTATTATTTATTTTATTAGTTTTAAGAATATTTATTTCCTCAAAATTGTTAAAATCTAAATAATAAAATTGTTCCTTTAAAATGTCCGAAGTATACTGACGAAAGCTCGGTAGTGGTATATATTTAAATCAATAATTTATTTATTCTAGGAAATATTAAAGAGAAAATTTCTTCTGTAGATAAAAGTACTTTCAGGAGGCTGAAAAAGCATCAAAATCATATATAAAATAAAATGCTAAATATTATATTAATGAAATAATTAATAATATTAACAAATCATTATCATCAGCTGCTCCTTGGGTTCCACAAATCTGGGGGTGGGTGTGCCCAAACTGATCGGAACAAAAATAGCTAACGTAGAAGGTCATTGGCCGGAGTTGAAGAAGAAATTAGAGCTGCTGAAATCTTTAGCTTTAACTGTCTAAAAGACTACACAGCGTAAATATTTTCGCTGTTTATCAGAAAGTCATTGACTATTAAGAGAGAGTTAGTGTTGACGAGGGATTAAAAGACATGAAGACAACTATGGATGGTTTGCAGAAACATTATGGAATAAACCGTACGGGGAAAGGGAATGTCTTAAATGTAAGAAAATATCATATATAATTTTAATTGCATCCAGGACCGACTCGGATGTCGAAAGCCATGGAAAACGTACAAATGATTATTATAATGATTAATAAGGTAACACGGAAGAAATACAATTCTCTTTCTCAGATGGAATAAATAACTTGATAATTCATGAACAATGTGAAGATTAGGAATAGTTTATATTTAAACATCTACGTATGTTTTATTATTCATTTGAAATATTTTTAGGAAAAAAATTATAGCTTTTTAACTGTGTTAATTAGGATACATAGAAATTTAACATAAAAGTTTTAGAAAGAAACAAGAGTTACTTAACCTTTTTTAGAAGTAGGAATTTATCTTTACAGGAACTACAATTACACAGATGCAAAACTAGTACACTTGAATAGACATTACTTTAATAATTCTGATTTCATATACATTGAAATATTTCATCTCTTCTAATATCTGTATTATATGTATAATAGGTAGGATTGGTTTTATAACTTGTATATAAATATCGTTATATTATATATATTATTTATTTTATAATATATTTTATATTATATTGATTTGTGGATAGTTCTATTATATTAGGGTATATGCTATCACGTATTTCACTTGTATTTTATATTTATATTTATTATTATTAATATTTATATATTATTATATATATAATATTCAAACATCACTTTTATTTTAATATGTAATCGATTATACTTATTATTATTATTATTTCTAAAAAACTTCTTTTAACTCAGCATTTCATTTTTAATAATGATTTTATGCCATTTTCCAAGCCTTCCTGAAGTATTTCTTTTCAACAGTAAAAATTTTCTTAAATTATTTCTGAATAATAAAAAAAAACATATTGATTTAAGTACCTCCTTCTAGTACCAAAAAGCTTTTCGTTCTGTTATACACAAATTCTCGTTCACATTCTCAAGGACTAATTTTATTTTCGTCTTAAGATTTGTATACAATTTTGTATAAAGTAAATGTCGTATAAACTAATAGCAAAAACTAAAAAATAGAAAATTAATAAGAGTTTCAAAGTTTCGGTAAATAGTTAAATCCGGACATCACCTGTTCTTGTTAATTTAAAAATCTGTGTAAAATAATTGGACATTTCATTCGATATTTTATGCGTTACATTGTTTATGTCCTAGCAGCAACGAGTCTCGTATGCGCAAGATCAATTAAAAATCATTTTATTGTTATGACGAAAAGCTATCTTATGCTTGTCTATTAGGGATTTTCTTCTCTCTCAAATGATGTTGAAATTACCTCAATACTCGGCTCTCAGTACTTTATGTATTGCGTACATTCTACATGTTGACGCAGTTACTTCCTTAATGTATCCGAGATAAGCGCGTACATCCACTTGCAGAAACATTCGAAATCGGTGCACAACGTTACTACTCTCACCATCTCGAAAGCTCTTCCAAACCGAAGTAGAGAAGCAATGCTCAGATTTCTTAACTGGCTCCCTATTGGGCAAGATGTTTTATCATGTAAGTTTATGGCAAGCATTTCGGCTAATATGTTCTTTAAAATTAATTTTAATTTGTTTTCTTCCTCTTGTCTGACCTAATATATTTTTCACTTGATCTTCATTAATATCACCGCAGTAACTAGAGCTTATCGCTTTTCGTTTCAATTGGATGGCATTGCAGCAATAATATTATTTTAAAGTGTTCTTTATAGTTTTTCTTCTAGTAACTATTACTGCGGCGGATTATTGTTAGTTAGATCTCTTGCGTTATTCTTTCTAATTTCTATATCAAAAAGGTTGGCCCAGTCAAGACATATCTCTTAAACCTCGGTGAACAAAGTTCTTATGTTAAGCCAATTTTGTAGTTTGATGAGTTGACAGGAGTGTCGCGTCACAATTCAAGTAATTTCCTTTATCTGTAGATTATATGTATACACTCCTATCAAGTTTTTCCATCCTCTTTAAATTTAATGTTAACATTTCTAAGATAACCTTAATATTTATCATTTTTGTTTCTTCACATAAGTGTTGTTGTGAAAAAACCACTGAGATCTTCTATTTTTGATTTAAAACTCTTGAACATGCTCTGGGTTGTTAAATATTACAAAGGTGTCTACGTATCGAATGTAAAAGAAAGGAATGAATGGGCGTTTTCATTTAAAAATTTGTTTTCTACGATGACATGTAGAAATCTGCGAAAGTTCGTAAAAGGTGATCCCATAGATACCCAATTTTTTTGAATATATGTTTTATCATTGAAGCTGAAAGGTGTTTCGTGGTACATATATAAAGTAACCTTCCCAGAATGTCTTCTTCTAGCGACGCCGGTGGCGGTTAGGTCATATTTGTTAAACATTTCTAATATTATGTCAATAGTTTCAGATTATAGGAACATTTCTCTGTGAAAAGACCTTCAACTAAATCTTAGAATATAATTTTTGTTAACATTGAAAAGAATTAATGATTGTTAGTTTTTCGAAAAATTCAATCTTGTTGATTTAACTAAATTTTCGTTAGAAATGGTTTAATTTAGGTTGTTATGTATTTTGAGATATCATGAGTCACATATCAGTACCAAATACATTACTATAGTCTTAATGCGAGTGCGGGTCTCAGTTACTCCTCTTTGTAACACCTCTTGGTAGCCAAAGTGTCCGTTATTGTATTCCAATTCTCCTATATTCTTTGTCATATGCCTCTTAATGTCCGTAGAAATCTTCGGCAGGCAATCGCCTATTAATCTTTTTAACCTCGCGTTGAATGCTTAAAGATCGGTGCTGGGAATTTTTTTTATCACTAATGATTGGGTGTTATAACGCCGTTTGTTAATTGAGTTATAATTTATCTCTATATGTCATCGACTAATACTCCAACCTCCCCTTTTCAGTCTGTTGTATAACTATCGGCGTTCTATCGTTTAAGGGATTTCAATTGCACTCTCTTCAAGTTTGCTCGTTGTTTATAAGGATCTATTTACAAAGCCCTTTGTTCTTTAGGGAAATGTAACCAAAGGTTTTCAATTTAGTTTTAAAATCGCCTTTTCTTTCTTTCTGTTTAAATTCTTCTTTCCTTGAAGAAGTTTTTTATGTTGTGTGAAGCGTTTTTAAAAGTTGAAGTTAAGCACTTTAGCAACATTCTTTCTTTACCCCCTTTTCTCCACTAGACCTTATTATCTTCTATTGCTATATACTCATTTTCCTTTCCTCTATTAAGGTATAGGCTAGATCAGTTATTTCCACATTTTTAGATTTTAGATTTGAAGAGAATGTCTTCTCCATAAATAGTTTGATAATATTCTTATTAAACCTACAATATATTTTTCAACACCACTTCATATTGCATAATATTGAACTTTTTCAAGTCATTAGACGATATTAAAATTGAAATTGTTCTTTGAAGTTCTATTTTTTGATCTTCCAAGAAAAGTTCCAAATTTTTATTATATCTTTCTCTTTCTATAAATGATGACTTAAAATTCTTAGACTAGGTTCGTATCTTGCTTTTGGATCGTATAGTTTAAAATCCGAATAAAATTTTGGAGGAGCTGATTCTCAAGAATATTTCTAAAAACTCAATATCGCATTTAGTCTTTAATAGAGAATTAATGCCTTTTCCCTAAGAAGCTTTAAAACGATCCTTTTAACAACGAATTAAAAGATGCCATTAAAACCCAAAAAACATAACAAAACAAACATACGCCTATGCAAAAGCCTGATAAGGGAGGCGGGTACGTAGTCATTGAATAAAAGAAAGATTACATATAAGAAAGCCTAACACCATCATTAGTGATATAAACAAAAAACTTTCAACCCCATGCTTAAAGAACTCAAACTTTTTTATTTACTAGTAATAAACTACAGTTAAATTTAATCTCCCTCCTACATTAACTCTTTCTTCTTTTCTTCATCTCCTTGCTTCCTCATTTCCTCTTTGTCTTTTCAACCAATCCATTACACATGCATCGGAAAAGAAACAATTTAATAGAAGAATAGACAAAAGTCGAAAAAGAAAGCCCAGCCTAAGCCGCCCCAACTACTTGTAAACACTTAATAATATATAGTAACTTGCCGCAGACAGAAAACCTCCAGCCTCCAGAGCTATCGCACGAGGACCGCGACGGACCCTTCACTATGGTAAGATTAGCGTCAGTGCAAGGTTCATGGTTCATCCCTCCGGCCACAGGTTGGCCACAACCATAACCTCCCCTCACAAAACCCCCCGCATCTCACTACCTATATGTCACTCTAGTACTTCGTGCCTCGCCAGAACTCAACAGTTTCGTCCTCCTTCACAGACACTTCGTTAAACGACTCAATCCACTTTTCATGTCGTGCTCCCACAGGTCGGTCCTTCAAGCACAACTCGCCCACTATACATCACTTATCCAACCGACTATCATTTCAACGCATTCTTCTACCTTGAATCTAAACCATCTTCCAACCCATCCTTTCTATTTATTTCTCTCATTTACCCCTTTCTCCATACCTACACAACTCTCTAATACGTTCATCTTCTTCATTTTATCAATTCTCTCCACAACTAAGCATGCCTCTAAGATTTCCATCTGAAAACCCCACAATCGTTTGACCACATTTATAATCTATATCTCGTACCCGTCTTATTTACCAATAACCATAAATCACTACTATACAATGAACCTAACAATACTACCTCTCATGCGTAAGACTCTAAGCGCACCGAGACCTGGTCCCTTACATCACCAACGATTTAATTGCACCAGCCACCTTTCCTGCCATTCCACAACTTCTACTACACTCTGCATCATCCGTTCCCTTTTCATTCAACATTAATATCCTAAATATTTAAACTCCAGACACTTTTTCCAGCTGCTCACCAAGTAACATAACTTCACACAGAGACTGTCCTCACTCAACCATAACCTACTCTTAACTACGTTTACTTTCAAATACCTCCTCCGTATACACACCCTGCCAAATCCTCTCTACCAATCCCTGCTCAAGACTTCTCTTCAGATTCAGCACACAAAACCAAATCTCATCCGCATATAATTCAGGTAGGGCACCTCCACTCATCTCTCATTCTCACACTCATTTCTACACCACTCTTCATTCCTGCCACCGTCCCCACCACTAATTCCCTTTCATCAATCCCCACTCCATAATACAAATTTGTAGTATAACCTAAGAGACATAAACACAACCCTGCCTCACACTTTGCTATTAATACCAAATCCAATCACTTTTGACACCATTTGTTCTTAACACACGCTCACTATTGTCATACATATTTTTGATTCCATCCAGAAGCCTACCAACCAACACCATGTATCACTAAAACCTGCCATAGAGCTTACCACTAACACCTATCATACGCCTGTTAAATCATAAAAACCTAATTATTATTTATTTCTCTCTCTTCCTCCTCTTCTCCCACCACATTTCTCTCCTCAAAGTAAAAATGATCCACACATCCTCTACCACTCCTAAACGATTTCACCAATCCAGTCCTCAGTCAGCAATCTCCGCTCTTGAACGTCTGGACTCTATCAAGAACGACATACCATGCATAATCTTCCCCTCTGTATCAACTATTTACTCCACTCGATACACACACACTCTTCACAATTCATCTATCTTCCTTTATCCGCGTTACTCGTTAAATAAGTCCATCATCTTGACTATATTACTGCTTCCTCCAATCCTTCAGACCTATACCTCCACAACCTCTTTATTATACAACTCCAAATCCAATCAATTCACCATCTCGCCTCCCGTCTTGATAATATCACCAGTTATTTCATTTAACCTTCTGATTTACTAATTCTCAACTTTCTCACTCTACCCAATTACCTCCTCCTTGCTAATTACCTAATCCCCAAAACCTATCTTCCTTCTTGCACCATCAAACCGCACACACATTCACTATCATCTCTTCATTACTGCCAATATTTAACAGATTTTCGAGAGATTCTTTCCATCATTCCCCCTCCCCTCCGCCTCAATCACTTTCACATACCAAAAGCACCACCCCATTCATATTCTTAAGC
>JABUQX010085006.1:7500-11111 GCA_015478945.1 Trachelipus rathkii | reverse complement strand
TCTCTCTCTCTCTCTCTCTCTCTCTCTCTCTCTCTCTCTCTCTCTCTCTCTCTCTCTCTTCCTCCTCTCTCTCTCTCTCTCTCTCTCTCTCTCTCTCTCTCTCTCTCTCTCTCTCTCTCAGTGACATCGTTATGTTATGAAATTTTTAAATGGATAGATTGATGGAGGTGGTCTGCATTTTTTCAAAGAATATAGCGATGAAGGCTGACCGACATATCATGATACTACACTACACTACACTACACTACACTACACTACACTACACTACACTACACTACACTACACTACACTACACTACACCACACTACACCACACTACACTACACTACACTACACTACACTACACTACACTACACTACACTACACTACACTACACTACACTACACCACACTACACTACACTACACTACACAACACTACACTACACTACACTACACTACACTACACTACACTACACTACACTACACTACACTACATCGACCTCATTGGGCAATTGGCCTCAGAACCTTTTAGTGTTTCCAACTGAGACAGAGAAAACATGGGGTCATTCTCAATACTTCAAATATATAAATGCTTTATCTACTCGACATATCCTATATAATTATAATTATAATTATAATTATATAATTAAAAGAAGAAATAATTTTAATTATTTCTTCTCCCAAAGCATACATCGAAATCATCTTTTGGCGCTAATATTTTTGGTATTTTGCTTCAACATGATTATTCTTTGAATGATTAAATTGTTCCCCTGTTTATTTAAGCTTCCAAGATGTCTCACGTTCTAAGGCGCCTGTGAAACCACTTCTCGTCACCTCAGTTACTTACCCTGAATAAGAGTAAAATTAACCTTTAACGGTGTATTCGTAACATATATTGGGTGATTCAACCTAATGAGCTCTTCTTGAACGTGTGAGGTCTACAGTTTTTCGCTCATATATATTCTTACTGACTCGCTTCAATCAATGTTACATAGCTATTACAGAGGAAACTACTGCACTGAAATTTTTAGTTACATAACTTCTTTCCCTGATAAGAGCTCGTGTTTATATGCTCTCCGAAATAGTGAGGCGCTACAGGGACGGAACATTGGACATTTCTGCGTTTTGTAGTCATCTCTCTCTCTCTCTCTCTCTCTCTCTCTCTTTCCTCTCTCTCTCTCTCTCTCTCTCTCTCTCTCTCTCTCTCTCTTCATATATATATAATATTATATATAGTTATACTATATATAATATATATATACTATATATATATATTATATATATATATATATATATATATATATATTAATATATATTATATATTATATATATATAATATATATATATAAATATATTATATATATATATAATAATATTATATATATATATATATAATAATATAATATATACAATATATATACATACATATCATATATATTATATTATATATATATATATATAATATAATATATATATATATAAATATAGATATATATATATATATATATATATATATATATATATATATATATATATATATATATATGTTGTGTGTGTGTGTGTTTGTGTGTGTGTGTATGTGTGCGTGTGAGTGTGTGTTTTTCAAGTAGAAAAGAACGGTACTTAAAATGAAATTTAAGTCAAATGAGAGAAATTATAAATTGCTCAGTTAGATTATAATCATAGCAATGTTGAGAATGAGTTTTGAAATGAGTCTTGTTGAAAGAGGGTATTATTAAGGAAGAAAAATTCAATTTTTAAAAGTATAATTTTTAGGTATTCTAATGGCCTGGCAAAAGGGGGAATGTTTTAATAGCATGAAGAATAAAAAATACGAGGAAGAAGGGAATATTTTATTTCATAATTAACAAATCATGTTTTAGTTAAGTGAATTGTGAATAGATGATGTTATGGTAGAGAAGCTTTTTTTCCTTTTTTTTCTCATACCACATAGGGTAATGGAGGAAAAGTAGTTAGCAAACAGTTTGCTTTATTATTAACATATGATGTTATGGAAAATAGTAAACGTTTTGGTGTATGAGTGGTCTATAGCACATAGGTCATAGGGTAATGAAGTAACAGTGGGCAGTGAACATTTTGAAAAATTATTAACAAGATGTTTCGGAAGAAAACTAAGCGTTTTGGTATATGAATAGTCTAAACTTTAAAGCACATAGGCCATAGGGTAATGGAGCAACAGGAGGCAAGGAACATTTTGATTAATTATTAACATACTAACATATGATGCTTTGGAAGAAAAGTAAGCGTTTTGGTGTAAGAGTAATCTATTGCACATAGGCAGTAGGGTAATGAAGTAAAAGTAGGAAGTGAACATTTTGCTTAATCATTAACATGATGTTTCGGAAGAATAGTAATCGTCTTGGTGTATGAGTAGTCTATAGCACATAGGCCATAGGGTAATGGAGAAACAGTTGACAGGGAATATTTTGCTTAATAATTAACATGTGATATTTTGGAAGAAAAGTAACCTTTTTGGTATACTGTATATGTTGTCTAGAACACAGCATAATAGTGGAAAAGTAAGCGTTTTGGGGTACTGTATATGTTGTCTTGTACTTAGGTTAATTGGGGAAAGGTAGGAGAATTTGTGTGTGAACTGTCTTTTTCATACATTAATGGCAGAAAAATTGGTATTTTGGTAAATACGAAATAAATAAATTTCGAAGAGATCGAAAACATTTTGAATTAATATTTCGTCAAAAATATTTTGTATTTAGGGAAATATGTAGCGATTTAAATAAAATCTGCCGAAATATATATATATATATATATATATATATTATATATATATATATATATATATATATATATGATATATATATATATATATATTTTTATATATAAAAATATAAATATAAATTTAAAATATATATATATAATGTATATTATATATATATATATATAATATATATATTATATATATATATATATATATATAATATATATATATATATATATATATATATATATATATATATATATATATCCTCCTGGGGTTAAAGGGTAAATGCCTACCAAATTCCACCAGAGCTGATTAAAAACCAAATACATGGGCAAATCTTTATTTTTTCATATAAAATTCTCATCTCACGTCCATTGAGTTGGAGGGGGTGGAGAAGAAGGAATAGCATAAAAATGGTCTAAGGTGGAATTAGAAGCGATGGTTTGAGCGTAAAGTTCAGGTTTAGCAAATGGTAAAACGGCAGTTGTTCTGTCATGTAATACTAGAGGAGGAAAAGCGGAAGAAGAGAAATTGGTCTCCATTTTGTGGAAAAATGCCAGAAAAGACGTGGGAAAGAGGAGCGAGAAAGATTATTGCATTTTAAACGGAGAAAAAGAGTTCTTAGATTTTGCACAAAGGAATGTAATATTTGAGGCATTAGTTTCTGGAGTTCGAAGGCGAAGGTAACTCCTGAGGGAGGTGTCTCTGCAGTAAATGGTATTAGAACATGGAGAGTTAACCGAGTTTGCTAGGGACCTATACCCAAATGGTCGACAGGAAAATGGGTGGACATTTGTTAAAAAAAAACTGGTTGTTTAGAATTTTTGTAACGAATCCAACAAAACCTAACCTAACCTAACCTAACCTATACCCAAATGGTCTACAGGAA
>JABUQX010085005.1:12500-31821 GCA_015478945.1 Trachelipus rathkii | reverse complement strand
TATATATTATTATATATTATATATTATAATATTATATATATAATACTATTATATAGATTTATATATTTATATATATATATTATATATAAAGTATATATATTATTATTTATATATATATATATAATATCGTGGCGTCCTGGAAGAATACATTGGGTAAGCAGGTTATATTTATTTATAATATATATATATAATATATATAATATATATTATTTATTATATTTTATATTATATTATATTATATATAATATATATTTATATATATATATATATATATATATATTATATATAGCTAACGAAAACATCAAAAAACTATTTTTAAATTATAATACGTATTTATTTGTATGAAAAGCTTGTTTTCATTATATTTACCAAATACTTACATTTTTAATCATTTCCAATTGAGTAATTTTTGGGCCTTCATTTCTTTTAAAATAGAGCTCTCGTTTTATAGATAAGTTTTAAAGCGTTATTTTCTTTAATATAAATTCTACACTTACTCCATATGCACTATTTCACTTAATTTTATGTATATAATGCTAAATACCACTTAAATGAAGCTATATAAAATTAATATTCGAATATCACAGATCATCAGACTCATTCGTTACAAAAATTTCAAAGAAACTGCCACAAGCCACTTATTTCGTACATTATTTACGGAAGACGAGAACGAAAGTTCATCTATATCTCGATTATTTTTATCGATTTATTTATACGGTAGGACAGACTAGTCCGCTCTTTATAAGTTGACGCAATTGAAATGACGATCGTCGGCCTGGGGTAAATATTTTACTATTCAAGATTCGAGTAAGGGAGCGAGATTTCTAAATGAATTCAATATTATTATTGAGTATATTTTTGTGGTTGTTTCTTTTATTCTATGATGCCCAAAATAGCTCTCTTTTTTAATTTATATAAAGTTTTAATATTTTAGTATACTTTTACAATATAATTTCATTAAAAAGACTAAAAATATTGGGTAGGAGCTACTACCCGGCCTACCCTATATATACGCCCGATGATATTATTATATATATATTATATATATATTTATATATATTATATATATATATATATATAATTATATATATATAATATTATAGTTTATATATATTTATATATATAATATATATTATATTATATATATATTATATATATATATATTATATTTATATATATATATATATATATATTATATTTTATATATTAATATATATATATAATATATTATATATATATATTATATATTATATTAATATATATATATATTATATTATTATATATATATTATTATGATACTTACTTATTGCGAATAAAATGTTTTGAAAAACGATCAGTTAAAATGACAAAAATTCGAAACTTAAAGAGGATAAATGTGAAGTTCCAAAAAAGAAAAAAATATCAGGCAAGAACAAATTCACTTTTTGTTCCAGCTTACCTTTTTATAGCTACGATACAGGTGACACATCCTCGCTCGGATTACATAGGTAAAAATACTACGGATAGAGCTATTTTGGGAAAGAATTTTGAGATTCTTACTGTATTTCCTAGTGGAATAAATGATCGACAGAAATTTAGTATATATATATATATACTTATATATTATACTATATATATATATATATATATATATAATATTGATATATCAACATTTTTAATCTTATAAAGTTTTTCTTGCGTAGATATACTTTTTATTTTTTATATATTATATATAAGAGAGAGAGAGAGGAGTTCAAGGAAATAACAAATTATTTTTCCGAGTAAGTCGGCTTGTTCTGTGAATTTTTTTTGGGGGGGCTGCAGTTCCGCAGGTGCCTATGGACGAGCCGCCATGATTAATTATATATATTATATATATATATATTTATAATATTATATATAATTATATATATATATATTATATATATATAATATTATATATATATATATATAATGATAGAAAAACAGTCTCACCGTTATCTTCAATCGGAAGGATAGATCATGTTGCTTTTGAAAACATTTCACTTTAAAAGTTTTCTAATTGTTCGACTGCCATGATAAGCATTTTTTTAAATTTAAGCACTCATATATACGAAATCAAATTAAAGCAGCACTTTTAGTAATTATTTCTAGGGATCGTTATTTTTATATATTTAGTTTATCTTCTCCATTTTTTAAGTATATAAATCTATTTTAATCATTGCAAAACTAAAGTTCTTGTCCTGTTTATAGACCCAATTTTGTCATATTCATTTATTTGAGGTCACAGCTTTTTTTTGGTTTTTCTTATTAACAAATTTTAAGAGCAACTAAATTTTGTTATGTTTTTTCATTTTTTGAACTTTTATTAAGTTATTTTATCAATCCTTTATTATTTTATATTTATCATTTAAATTATTTAAGATAATCATTATTTATTCATTATTATTCATTATTTAATTGGTATTTTAATTTACTGTTTATGACTTTTTGGCTTCTCACAAAATTCGTCGTGAACCGAGTGATCGAATGATATATAAAGCGTTTTCCGGATTTTGCACTTTTGCTAACGAAATTTAGGAATGCTATAAAGTCGTTCGTTTATGTCAATTTTTGCACAAATTTAGTAAAAAACGTTAGTAATTCCTAAAATTCTGTTAGGTTGCTTTTTCCGTGCTTACCGAATTTTAGAAAATGCTAACGGAAAAAATGTAACAAATAAAATCGTTTTCGATTTGCACTCTTTTGCTAACGAATTAAGAGAAAATGCTTAAGTATGCGTTTCGTTTATATCAATTTTGAGCACAAATTTAGTTAAAATGCTAACCAACGTTATAGGAATTTCCTAAATTCTTGTTAGGTTCTCTTTCCGTGTTACCAATTTTTAGGAAAATGCTAACGAAAAAATGTTGAAAACAAATAAGATTGCGGCGTAGTAGTTCGTTGTGATGAATGTTTCATTCATGAAATTAGCTTAAATCTAATTTCTTCCAAAATCGATAAACTCCATCACATCAGTTGATCAATTATTTGTAATAAAACCATTTGTTATTTTCTATTTTTGTTTATTCCAAAACCACGTGCTCCGATTGAACAGCTGATCAAATTATTGTAATAACATGGTGATTATGCCCGAATTCGTGCTAAACTGGATTAGCATTTCTTATCGAGGAGTAAGAATATTGCCAAAACGAAAACGTCTTTAATTTCTAATGGTAATTTATGAACAGTACTTCAACATGAGATGCCGCAAGAGGACCGTATATATCGATATTGTTATATTTTTTTCGATAGTAATCGAAAAATATTCGATGATATTTTTTCAGCTGAATTATATCGATATATTTGATTTTTATTTCCAGTATTCGAATCACTATTTTTTTTTTTTTTACTTCAGAAATTTTGTAGCAGTTTTCTTTTTTCATTAAATAACATTTAAGAAAATGTATGTATTTTTCAGGAGCGTTTGGATGATGGGTACATTTTTGTCTGATCAGGAGGAGGAGGGAAGGAGGTCAGATGATCATACAAGCGAAGTTAAAGGTCTTAGCGGAAGAACAATTTTTCCTAAAATATACCTATTGCGTATTTTACTTTTCAATTAGATATTTATAAATCCTATTATTCCTATATAATACAGGACAATTAATAGTTTTGATGTTAAGGTTAAATCTTTTAATTAATTTGTTAATTTAATTTTAAATCAGAAATGTTTAGTTTATATGCGAAGATTTCTACTTTACTCGAAGCTTTATCCCTCTGTGTAAAATCACCTCCACTGCTAATTTAGGCATAATAGTGTTTACTTTAAAAAAGTTATATATAATTATATATATATTATATTATATATATTTATATATATATATATATATTATATAATACATATATATATATATATATATATATATTATTATTATATTATATATATATTGTGTAAATATCTAGATTTGAATCGGTGTATATTTTCTGAGAAAAAATTTCTAGTTCAAAAAAATTCTAAGTTCAAAAAGTTAAGATAAGTCAAGTTTTTTAAGAAATTCTGGTGAGTGGCAAGCTCATTGGAATATGCAGGTAAGCTTGGTCACTAAACAATCTTTCTTAAAAAAACTTAATTAACTAAAAGCCATTTTCGTTTTTGCATTTGTGCTAACGCTGGATAAGAAATGCTAATCCAGTTCTTAGCACGAATTTCGGGCATAATCGACGATTGTTTACAAAAATTCTGATCAAGCTGTTCTAATGGAGCACGTGTTTTGGAATAATAACAAATAACAAAAATAACAAATGTTTTTATTATCAAATAATTGAATCAACTAGTGGTGTAGATGGATTTATCGCATTTGGAGAAGAAATTAGATTTAAATTCTGATTTCTATTAATGAAACATTCAACAATCAACGAACTACTTACGCCGCATCTTATTTGTTTACATGGTTTCGTAGCTCATTCCTAAAATTCGGTTAAGCACGGGAAGGCCAACCTTAACAGAACTTTACTGAATTCCCAACTTTGGTTTAGCATTTTCTAAATTTGTGCTAAATGACATAAACAACGCAACTTTAGCATTTTACTAAATTTCGTTAGCAAAAGTGAAAATCGAAAACGCCTTAAGGCCGTTAATAATGCTTAGTACAGGGCCGTAGAAATGCTCGGTGCAGGGCAGTTAAAATGCTCATTGCAGGGCCGTAAGAAAATGCTTAATACAGGGCATAAAATGCTTAGTGCAAGGCCATAATAATGCTTAGTGTAGGGCCATGAAAATGCTTAGTACAGGGTCTATAAAATTGCTTAGTACAGCGGATCTATAAAATGCTTAGTGCAAGGTCGTAAAAATTTTAATACAGGCAAAGTACCAAAGTTTACTTATAATTATGAGTAAACCTCGTAAGCCATCGTGGTCGATTTAGCACGAAATTCGTGCTAAAACTTGTAAGCTTACTTACCGTGCGTGTATGACAACAACGAAAAAAAGCAAAGAAAAAAAATAGTAAAAAAATAAAATGCTTTAAAAAAAAAAGAAAAAAAAAAAGACTAAAAACGGAAAATCACTTCTTCCCTCCTCTTTTTTTCTTTTAGACGACGTTAATTTGTTTATTTATTTATTTGCACTTGTGTAAAAGTAAATATTAATTACATTGAATATAGTTATCCCTTAAAAAAAGTTTTTCTCTGTTATGATTTAAAAGAGAACGATTTTTAAAGGAGAACTATGTTTAATGTATTAGCAATTTCCTTATGTTTTTACTCTAAATATTTTTTAAGCTAGGGTTGGATTTGATCTTGGCTATTTAACTTTTTCGGTCTCATCCCCAAACCGATAATGGTCATTATTTTGGAAGCCACAAACTCGTTGTCCTAAGAAGCAAACAACTTGGGATAACCGAGACCACCAGTCCTTTTCAGCGGTACTCCCGACGTGGCGGTACTCCCGAGTGTCCCACTCCCCAGGCTCTCCTCACGTGCAAGAGGCTGGCAGCAAGACCACGACATAGACATAACACAAATGAAGGCATGGTAATTATGGAATAGTAGTGCAGAGGGGTGTCACACCCGATTTTTATAAAAATCACAGGATATACTCGAAAAAAATATTAATTAAAACGAAAATCGTTCCTCTCTTTAGGAAAAAAAGTTGCAGCCTCTCAAAGTTGTTAAAACTCCCATAGACTTTTCACTTTTGATCATAAGTTAGGTCTTCATTTAGGCCCTCGTAGTTCAGTTATGATAGTTTTGTTAGGTTACACAAGAGGAAAATCTATTGTAGAAGTAACAAAATCTTATCATAACCTGGAACTAGGGATGGCCCTAATAAACGAGCAGGAGGCCCACAAATTTTTTTTTATAAGAAAGCCTAGGGACTATGGGAAAATTTTAAATTTTTAGAGGCTTTAACTTTTTTTTTCCTAAAGACTTAAATCATTTTCGTTTTGTTTCAACTTCATTTATTATTTTTTTTAGAGTGTCTGTTGATTTTTTTTCTAAAGAAAATCCTATGGAGTTTTAACAACTTTGATAGGCTTACTTTCTTTGTTCAAAGAGAGCTACGAATTTTTGTTTTATTATTTCTCATTATTTCCTTTTTGTAGAGTTATCCTGTGAATTTTTATAAAACTGGGGTGACAACCCCTTGCACTACTATACAGTTATTACTATTACTATTAGTTTTGTGACTTGGCAGTTAATTGTTATTCTCATTATGAATTTGAAATGGATTTATGTTGTTGAAACACAATATTGAGTGCAGGAAAGTAATCAGTAGATTTTAAATGCAATTAAGAGTAATAAAAAGCATTTCAACTCATAAAAATGAGGCATTAATCTGCAACTTGCTGGATGTTCTTGGGGAGTTAGAAATATAATAGAAAAAAAATATGGTAATAAGTAGTTGCAGAGTTGGTGTCTCCAATTTTTATAAAAATCACAGGATATACTCTAAAAAATATAATAATGAAAATTGTCACTCTCTTTAGGAAAAAAAGTTACAGCCTCTTAAAGTTGTTTATATTAAGGCGCTTTATATTAAAAGCAATCAAGGTCTAGGTCTTCATTTCGGACCTCTGGTTCAGGTTATGATAAGGTGTTTGTAGGTTATACCAGATTTACTGTGTATAATTAACAAATTTATCATAACCTGAACTAGGATGCCCTAAAAGAGCACGAGCCCACTAATTTTTTTTATGAAGATAGCGGATGGTAAATTTTAAAGCCTTTGAAAAGGAAACGGGGCTCTAACTTTTTTTTCCAAATTAAATCATTTATCATTTTTTTTAAGCTTCATTTTTTTTAGAGAATATTCTGACTTTTAAAAAAAAAAAAAATAATTTTTTTTTACATAATAAAAAAATCCTATAGGATTTTTAAAAACTTTGAGAAGCTATAACTTTTTTTCCTAAAGAGAGTGACGATTTTCGTTTTCATTATTCTTCATTATTATTTTTTGTACAGTATATCCTGTGATTTTTTATAAAATCAGGGTGACACCCATCCTGCACTACTATTACCATAAATATCAAATGTGCTTTACAATCTACAATGATGCCAATTGTAATTATAGGCCTAGTTTTTTTTTTTGCATAATTTGTGGATATGTATAAAATTTAAAAAGGTGCACAATGACTTCAAAATTAATTTTTTTAATATATACCTTATATATATTATTTATTTACCATCTCCCAGGTAGGACTTTCACCCTGTCAGTTGGACCAGCATCTTCCTTCTGGCCCCAAAACTCTTGATCCCTGAACACTAGAAAAACTATTTCTCAGTGCAATGGTTTCCGATGCTAGTCCTTGAGTTATACACTCAGGTAGGGTTTCAACCCTTCATTGGAACTAGCATTTTCTTCCATTTGGCCTCAAAATTCGTTTCCCAGAGCTCTCCAGGAGGTCGTGTTTCTAAGGAAAAAAGAAATGGAACTGTAATCAGGGTACTTGCAGCATAAAGTAGGAACCAGGTTGTAGCCTGTCACCCTATATGATAGTTATTATTGAAATAAGGGGTTCCCTGCCCTTAAGTAGCCAAGCCAAGAAGTCTCTCTTCAAGATCTGATGTGTCTCTTATTCCAAACTCATATATTATATATATATATACGGAATATATATAATAATATATATATATTTATAATATATATATATATATATATTATATATATATATATATATATATATATATGATATTATATTTAATTATATATTATTATATATATATAATATATATATATTGGTATAAGGGTATGATAGGTTAATAGGGAAGCTCTATGGCAAGGTGTGAGGTGGTAGGCTTTTGAATGAATAAAAGTATGTATGACCGATAGTGAGGCGTGTGTAAGAATAATTTGTGTCAAAAGTGATTGGTTTTAATATTTAATAACCAGATGAGGCATGGATGTGTTAATGTTCGCCTTTGGTTATTCAATTGATATGGATTGGATAATGAAAGAATTAGAGATGGGTGGCAGGAAATGGTGTTAGCATTTAAATGATGGAGAATGGAGGTGAGTGGAGGTGAGTGCATTACCTATTATATGCGGATTACGATTTGGTTTTGTGGGTGAGATCTAAAGAGATTTAGAGGAATGGTAGAGAAATGGCAGGGTGTTGTAAAAGGAGGGGTTTGAAAGTACACGTAGATAAGAGTAAGGTTGTTGTGAGTGAGGACAGCTCTCAGTGTGAAGTTATGTTAGATGGTGACCAGCTGGAACAAGTGTCTGCTATTACACATATACTATGTTGGATGAAAAGGAATGGATGATGCGAGGTTGTTATTAGAAGTTGTTGAAGGCAGGAAGGTGGACTGGTTCAATTTAATTGTTTGTGGTGGATGTTAAGGGACTAAATTTTGAGTGCAATGGGTCTTACATGAGGGTATGTTATTAGGGTGTTAATGTTATAGTAGTGAGACTATGTCTTTCTGGATAAGAGGTTATAGAATTCTAAGTTCACATGGTTCAGATGGGACATTTAGGGGCTATGTTAGGTGTGAGAAGAATTATTCGATAAAATGAGGAATGACATATTAGAAGTTGTGTGGTTGTGAAGAAAGGGGTAATAGAGATATAAATGAAAGTACATTGAGATAGTTTGTCATGTGGAAAGGATAAATGATAGTCGGTTGGTTTAGCGGATGTATAGTTGGCTGAGTGTGTTGGCGAATCAACTGCTGCGGAGACCGAAGAAAAAGTTGATTGTGTCAGTAAAGGGAATGTCTGGATGAGAGAATGCAAGTTTTGCAGAGGCGATAAGAAAGGTGCTAATAGGAGTGATGGTGGGGTTGTCAGGGGTATGGTAGTGGCCCCAATGGGACCGACCGGGGCCGGGAATTTTGCCGGGGCGGGGCCGGGTAGGTAAATTTAGTAAGAGAAATGTAAAGTCAAAAACACTGAAAGGTCCTTAAAACTTAGGTATAAAATTAAATATATATTCAATTAATTAATAATTTAAATTATAAAAAGGAAATATAATTAATTCAATTAAATAAATATTTTCCGAAAGAAATTTTAGAAAATAAATGATTTTCTAGAAGAATAAGTTGTGTTAAATATATATATTATAATATATATATATAATAATATTATATATATATATATATATATATATATATATATATATATATATATATATTATTATATATAAATATTATATTATATATATAATATACAGTTATATATAATATATATAATATAATAATTCATATATATATTATATTTATATATATATTATATATATATATATATATATATATATATATATATATATATATATATATATTTAAGAACTATTTTGTCGTAGTGATATATTTTTTAGAGAGAGAGCTCTTGGATTCTTTTTTTAGTTTATTCTTTACTGTTCACTTCATTTTATTCTAAATCTCAGCAAAGGGTAACTTTTGTTACTTGTGTTTATTGAATAAATTAAAAGGAAAGCTAATTTTCGTCCCGACACGTGAGACCTCTCTCCAGGCTAAGGGACTGGATTTTTTTCTTGATCTTCAATCAGCTTTTGATTCAGCTTCTCATATTTTTTGTTCATGGTGTTGTTGAAATATTTTGATGTTTTCAGGTATTCATTTTGTATAAAATCTATCTTAACTTCACCGGGATGCTTATTGTAGTTGTTACTATTATAAATGCAAAAGGATTCCATGATTTGCGATGGTTCGTGTGATTGATATTTCTAACCTCTTTTATTGTTGATATGAAGAGTGGCCTGATGTTAGCTATGACTTGTTAAAAGGCTGAATTTATTGCTTCCTTGTGCACGGTTCTCTGTATGTTGATTGTTTTCTTCTTTGCAATGCTATGGTTTTCACCTATATATGTTTTATTGCAGGTATTGCGGGATGTGATATATACAGCTTTGGCGGAGATTTTCTTTTCGTTTTGGGGGTTTGAGAATGTTTTTTTAAGGTATGTTATTTGATGGAATGAGGGTAAAATTTGAGGGTAATATTTGTTTTAACGAATATAATGGTAATTGAGGAAATTGGTTAAAAGAGGTGTGGCTATTATTTCGGGGAAAGGGGCTTGCTAGTACCTCTTTTTTGCTTTTGTTAAATGCTTTGTGATGAAAAACTCAGGAAGTGATTTGAAAGTATTGTGGATGTATTTAAGTTCTTTGTGCTAGAAGAGGAGGAGAGCATATACGAAAGGCACGGAGAAATAGAGATGACAGAACAGCTAATTTTGTGTTTGGGGAATGATTAGATAGCCAATGTATATAGTTTGGTGCGAATGTTGGTTTTCTATATATAGTAAATTGCAAGTAATTGTTATTCCATGCGATTAAGGTATCGAGGAAGGGGATAGAGTTGTTGGAAGGCATTTCTATCGTATACTGAACTGAAGGATGAATAGAGTTAATATAGTTTAGGACATCATTAGGGTTGGTGTTGTGAGGGAGGGAGACAAAAATGTCATCTACATATATAATCCAAAAACTATTGTTTAATAAAGGTTGGGGTAAATATGATAAAATTCTGTTAGTTCAATATATGTTACTGAGTATGGAGAGGCAGTGGGGATCCCCGAAAGTTTAATTGTTTGTAATATTGCCATTAAAATGAAAGAAGTTATGTTGTAATGAGAGATTGGCCTTCCCGTTTCATATATTAAAACAGCTCATTAATCTCAATGGTTGCTAGGGCGGCCTCAAAGAAACTGGGAGTTCTGTTTAGACTGCGAGACTTTTTTTCCTCTTCTCAGTTGCTCCAGCTATACAAGGGCCTCATCCGCCCCTTGTATGGGTACTGCTCTCATATCTGGGGGGGGCTCTGGTTCACGGCTTTTGGATAGGGTCATGTCAAAGGCCAAAAGGCTTAATAAACCTTGTTGTGTACTTTCCAGTTCCCTTGACCTCATCTTTGCGGCACGCGATGTTGGTGCTTTAGTTCTTTCTATAGGTACCGTAGCAGCAGGTGTCTCGAGGGCTTATTTCACTCGCGTACCAATTTACGTCGCCCTCGCAGACCATAGAGGTGCGTGTGTCGACACATGGAGTTTTGTGTTATTGTGGGTAACTCACAGGCTAGTTCGTGTGGTGCTTCCTTTTTTTCCTGCCACATCTGTTCTTGGAATTCTTTCCATCTTCTGTGTTTCCTGCTGCCTGAATTTAATCTTCCCCCACACTTCCCCACCTTTACAAGCCTGCGTCTGTGCTCGATCTGCGTAAATTTTATTATTAGTTGCTTGGACTTCTGAGCGCATGTAAACCCCTCCTTGAAAGAGCGGCTCTGCCCGTGAGTGGTGGTGACAACTGTAAAAAAAAAAAAAAAAAAAAATATAATAGTAACAACTAACAATAAGACATCCGGTGAAGTTAGATAGATTTATAACCAAAATGAATATCTTAAACTCAAATATTTCCAACAACACCATGAGAAAATAGCAGACCAACATGAACTACACTTGAACTGATTGGAAGATCAGAAAAAAAATCAGTCCCTAGCCTGAAGAGGCTGGTTCGGGACGAAAATTAGCTTCCTTTTTAAAATTATTTCATTAAAAAAAGTTCTTTACAATGTTTTTAATTTGTGTACATTTGGTAATAAAATGAAGTGACAGTAAGGCATAAACACAAAAAGAATCCAAGGGCTTCCTCTCTAAAGTATTATTATATTTATATATATATATAATTATATATATATATATAATATTATTATATATATATATATTAATATATATATAATATATATATATATATATATATATATATATATATATATATTATATATTATATATATATTATCTATATATAATATATATATATTATTGTATATATTTATATTATAAATATATATATTAAATTATATATTATATATATTACGTATATCATAATATCTATATATATTATATATATATATATTATATATATATTATATTTATAATATATATATATACTTATTATTAATTCATATATTAGTATATATATATATTACATTAATTCAATAAAAATAAATATTTTTGAAAGTTTAATCTCGTAAAATATTGATTCTTATGAATCTCTTTAATCTCAATAAATCCAATACATATAATATTTTAACAATTATAATTTATTTTCCTTTAAAAACCCGTTTGACATTTCAAAATCTCTAATAATTTCTTTCGAATTTCGTAATGTCTTATAATCCCTTCAATTTTAATTTGAAATCATAGCAAATACCAAAAAAAAAATTGTACTATATTTTAGTATGTTTATATTATTTTTGCATCAATTTATAACAAAGGAGTAATGAATTAAAATATATTTTTTTTATTTGTTGGAATTTAACCCTCTATTATATAGTGTAAATTTACAGTTAACCACCGGTAGAAAACCCTGGTTTTCTGATTTTTGGGCGGGGCCCGGTCGGGTTCCTAGGGCCCACCTGAGATATTGCATAGTTGAGGTTGTTGTCACGTTCCTGTTGGAAGTCTTGGGTGGGTTTTTGACTGAGACACAGTTCTCGCTAATAGATATAAGAGGGGGCAGTAGCTGGCTTTCTTTTCGATTGTCATATTTCTACTATTTTTTTTTTGTTTCCAGCTGCATTACACACACATCTGACCAAAAGACTAAAAAGTTATGATATATATATTATATATATTTATATAATATATATATATATATATATATATATAGTTATTATATCTATTATATATATATATATATATATATATCTATATATATAATTATATATATATATTAATATATATATAATTTATTTTAATTTTTTCTCTTATTTCTCAACTGATTATTTAAAATAATTCTAGATTTAAAAAAAAAAAATTATAAAATGTTACTTCACAGTAAATCTAAAAATTAGTAAAATGTACTTTTGATAATATTAATTTATTTTCCAATATCTTCCTCCACTTTTTCTACTAAGTGTAGACTCGATCAGTTAGGATGGATTACCTTGATGATTTTATAAAAGGGATTTTTAATACTTTAAATATTAAATTTGCTGAATTTGCATTTCTTGCACTCTATTTTGTGTTCTAGTGAATTGTCTGAGGATCAGGTGAGTATCGAGTTTTGTTGGAGTGGCAAATTATATTTTTTACTGATTTTCATAAGTTATTCATCATTTATAACTGGTTTATTTTTGCTCAGAAGTTAGGTGAAGTGGTTTCTCAGGAATAAAATCTCTGTGGGAGCATAATTCTCTAAGGGCTGTCATTAATCTCATTTGAAGGAAAGATTCAGGCAGAAAGGATATACATCTTTCCCCAATCGCCTGCCTGCCTCGATAAATAAGACCTCCATCTGATCCTGGGTAAGTAGAGATTCTCATTTCTGTTTTAGAGCTTTTATAAAGCTTGTGACATATATATAATATATATATATATATAACTATATATATATATATATTATATATATTATATTTATATATATATATATATATATATATATATATATATATACCGGAATATATATATATATATATATATATATATATTTATATATATATATATATTATAATATATTATATATATATATATACCGTATATATATATATATATATAATATATAAATATATATTTATTAATATAATATTATATATATATTATAATTATTATATATATATATATTATATTATATATATATTATGTATATATATACGGTATATATACCGTATATATATAAAATATTATTTATATATTATATTATATATATATATATATATTATATAATTTATATATATATATTAATATTATAATATACGTATAATCCCTCAGAGATGAGGTCAAGTTTGCTTCTTAAGAACATAAGAAATATAGGCACAGTGAGAAGCCACATGAAACAATCGAGACTGGCCCAGTCACCACTAACTAAAGCATTGCTTCTCATGCCAATCCACAAAGCACCTAGGGCTTGTCAAAATTCCTGTAACTAAAATCCACCCAATTTTGCTTAGTCAAAAAAAAAAAAAAATTTTATACTATCATCACTCCAAACCTCCAATACCTTAATACTAAGTTATCGGTCACACATCAGTGATACATTGAATACTACTGTAACTAAAAAAACCAGAAATTTGGCCGTTTACTGAATATACTATTTGTACCCAAACCCATCCATAATACCCATCCAACCTTTCTTAAAATGTTTGCAATCGAGTCACACTCAACAACTCCTGTGGCAAACCATCCAATATTTAACAACCCTATTGCTGAAAGAATGCTTTCTTATATTAAGATGGCATGCTTTCTTCTTAATTTTTCTTGTTATGGCCCTGGTCTCCGCCATGCTCTACTATGAAGGATTTATTTGCTCCTTTCATCATAGATGTATAGACTTGTTTCATGTGATTCATGTCCCCTCTGAGAAATCGCCTTATTACAGAAAACATTCCTAAACTCCTTCAGCCTCTCCTCATAGCTCTTACCCCTCTAAAACCAGAAATCATCCTTGTGCTCTACGTCTTTGCACTATCTCTAGCATATCTAAGTCTTTCTTTAAATAGAGGGCCCAACTTGTGTGCAATACTCTATTATTGGCCTAATATAGCTATTATATTTTACTTATTACTTCTTCGCTCTTGTAAACAACATTTGCTATTTATTATGCCCAGCATCTTATTAGCTTATTCCTTGCTTCAAAACACTGATTAGCTACTTTAATTACTGCTTATAATCACACCTAATCTTTTTCTTGGTCACACAGACTCAAGCCCAAATCCCCATTCATATCGTAGTTAAACTTTTATTTGAGTAGTAACCTAGGTGAAGAACCGTTACACTTTTTACTATTAAAATTCATTTTGCCACTTATCTGCCCCCAAGAAGTTTATCAGATCATTTTGAATCTTTATACTCTTCACTATTCCTAACTGAGGTGGCCACTTTGTATCATCTGCAAACTTAGAAACTTGCATTTAAGTCCCTCTAAATCCTTTATATATATGAGGAACAATAGTAACCCCAGCACTGAACCCTGTGGGGACACCACTCTTCACTATTTCCATGATGACTTATTGACCATTTAGTTGTACACACTGTTTTCTATTCCACAACCACTTTAATCAAACCATGTACCACTCCACCTATACCACATTCAAATAAATAGCAACAGCAGACTAATATTGGAACGTCATCATGCATCCCTAGTCTGAGTATATAATATAATGGATCTCCTCGGTCATGCAGTCAGTAATGAATTCCAATAAATTCTTAAAAGTTTGTTCTTGACATGACCTTACCCTTTCTGGAAACGTGTGGGAGGATACAATACCTGTATATCTTCTAATATTTCTTTCAGAACCTCAGAAGACTCTTTGAAGATGTTAAAAACAATCAATGACATTTATATCAATGAGCCAAGTTTTCAGTTCCATTTCTTTCTGAGAACTTAAACGTTAAAAATTTATTTCTAAAATTAGCTAAAGGATGAGTTGCAAAAATATTCCCAGTTCTGTTTCATCAAGTTGGGAATGCCTGACTTCACTACCAACTAATGGAAGAAAAAGATTCTCAATTTTTGAAAACTGATCATATGCTTTGCAGAATATAAAGATTTACAAGATCTCCACCAATTGTTTATTCAGACTTTGAATCCAAAGGTTATATTACAAAGGTAAAGGTTCCTAGTTTTTCTTTATTTATTTTGCTTATTGTGAATTTACCTCTAGAATACCAGATATCCCTTGTTATAATTAAACATGGCTTTGATTACTTAACAAATTAAATCTTACTCTTCCATTATTTAGACAATAAGACTATGTTATTACCGTCTGATTTAAATTCGCTTTTGTAAAAATGCAAATAGCCAGTTTAGTGAAAGCCAACATACGAATCTAGCCAGATTTGAGAATTTTTGAAAGTTCCATTTCAGAATAATTAAAATTAGATAGTGTGACTTTGAATTGAGTAGCAACCATTGCTATGCTACAGTAGAGGGTTTTTCAAAAGAAGGATGGTCCTGGTCTGAAAAGAAAGAATAAGCCTTTAATTAAAAGAATTGGAAAAAGTGCTATTTGTATATTAGTGTATCAAGCAAATGATCAAAGGGGATGTTGTACTTACTGTTATAAAGTGCATTTGCAATTTCTCAATTAATCAAATTATTTGCATCAAACATGTATTTAGAGAGGAAACATCATAAAAGTTTAGACTAATAAATGTATAAATATTCACTAAATATCAGTTCATATTTTTCTTTTTCTTTGTGTTAGTTAAGATACTCAGTTAAAGAATACCAGTATATTTAATTTTTTTTTTCGTTTTTGTTAAGATGCCTAGCTCTCATTCAAGGAATATTTTCATTTTTTCTGATGTTTTTTATGTATTCAGTGTCAAACATGGTTGTAATATACGGCATCTGATCATCAAAATTTAATTGATTCATGTTAAGTGGACAGATACTGTATTATTACTGTTGATGTTGCCAAAACATTTTACTTTGAATTGTGACATTACTTGTTAAGCATAACTGGTTGTTCTTAAGTACATTGTTTATTCTCATTATCAGCTGATTCAGGGTTTGTGACAAAATAAAAACATGCTTTAGGCTTTTAAGTTTTTTTCACACCACACCAACTCCTTAATGCGTTCATTCCTCATTTTTCAATTCTCACACTTAACACGCCCCCTAAGATTGTCCATCTGAACACATTAGTGCTTTGGATCTTTTATACCTCTTATTTCCATACATAGTCTCATACTAACAATTTATCATAGTGAACACATACCCTCATGCAAACCATAGGCGCACTCAAGACTTAGTCCCTTAACTTCTACCAAGGATTTAATTGCACCAGTCCCTACCTGCCTCTCACAACTTTCTACTTACCACTCTGCTCTTCCGTGTCTCTTTTCATCCAACATTATAATCCTTAAATATTTAAACTCAGTTTTCTTGTTTCAGTTGCTAACCATCTAACATGACTTCACACCGCCGGACTCTCCTCACTCACTCCATAAATTAATTCTTACCACATTTACTTTCAACCTTCCTGTTTACACTTTGACCAAACCCTCTACGAACTCCTCTCAACTCTCTTCAAATTCACCACACAAACCAAATCTCCTGGGACAATAAACAGGGCCACCCTCCGATTCTCTTTCATTTCTAACCACTTTCCAGTGCCTCCCCAAACCATCTGATTCTTCATACACCCTATCCATATACAATTAAATAACAAGGAGACATAACACATTCCTGCCTCACTCCGCTAGTTAATTTTAAACCAATCACTTTCGACTCCATTTATTACTTACACACGCTTTTTCCCCCCCCCCACTTTTTTGGTCGTTTTCAACCAACATTTATCTCTTTTCATTCCATTCAGAAGCCTACCACCAACACCATATATCACTAACACCTGCCACAGAACTTCTCTATTAATACCCTGTCATATACCTCTTGCAAAATCCATAAAACCTAAATCAAGATGTATTTTTTTTGATTCAATTTTCTCAATCATTTGTTTCGATGTAAAAATTTTAATCACACATCCTCTTACCACTTTATAAAGAAACCTTGTCTTTCACAAACAATCCTTTAGTCACTCGACGAACTCCTCTTTCACCAAAAATCCCAGCATATATCTTCCCTACAACCTCATAAACTTAATTCCCCTATAGTTCCTCCGTTCCCCTAATATATATATATATATATACTATAGATATATTATATATATTATATATATATATATATATTATATAATATATTTATATATGTCTTTCATGTATTTATGTGTATATATATATTATATTATATTTATATATAATTGTTGTTATAAATATAAATGTCTTCATGGCATATGATGTTTTAATATTTGTATTTGATTATAAATAATTAATAATTGTTTAGGCTTTAGAAGAAATCAAGGTTGCAAGGAGAAAAGTAAGAGAGGACCCCTGGATTTGTTGAATTATTACAAAATGGTGAAATCGATTTCAAACCACGAATCAATGTTGCTGAGGTAAATTTCCTTCTTAATATTTTAGTAATACATAAAATTTACCCTTTTCACCTTTTGTATTAAAAAATTATTTCAGTACAGTAAAATGTTAAGGAGGAAAAAAAAGGAAATTTGGAGGAAAATTTCTTTAATTTTCATCAGATCTATATCAAATATTGAATGTGTTCTTTATGTATTTGATCATTAACCATTTGTTTTCCAAGAAAAGCTTTCAAGTTTGTCTCTCTTCTAAACAATATAAAAAGTTCAATTACATTTTTACTTCAACCAAGTGAATTAATATTTTTACCTTTTTGTTTTGAATCACTTAAAACCTTTAAAATCATTTTTTAATTACCAAAAGGTAATATTAACTTTTAATTAATAAAATTTTGATTCTTTTGGATACTTAAAAAATTAAGTAAACTTTGAAAATAGAAAATAATCTAATATTCATATGATTGATTTTTTTATCTAAAACGAAATAAAATAGATATAATTTTATTATATATATATATATATATATTATATATATATAATAATATTATTAATATAAATTATAATATATATATACTTATATTATTATACTTATACTTCTGCCCCTGGCCCACCTTAATTGAGGGCCACACTGCTGTTCCAGGAGCGGCCGCCGCCACCTGGCGCTTCCACAGGTCGACGAGAGAGGAATATAGAAAATCGGCACGGGTGGCGTCGAGAGCGGAGCACCCAAGAAGGAGGTGCTCTATTGTATCTTGAGAAATGTAGCATCTGGTGCAAGTGGGAGGTGACGGTGTCGGGTAGTTTAAATTATGTTTATATTGCATGATGTTCTCGGATAGGTGACCGATTCTGCCCACCGAGCTAGAGTCCGTTTGGCCTCTTCTGGACAGCCTTTCTTCTCTAGGGGAAAGTTTTGGGAGGGGGTATTTAATAAATTGTTATTGGGCGGTTTTGAAGGTAAGTGGTTTGTTACGGTGGGTATGGATATGTAAATCCATGACTATTGGGAGGGGCGGGAGGTAATTAATTGTAGGTTAGTAAATAGAATTGAGGGCTGAGTGAAAGAAGGGGGATTTTAGTCTTTGTCTCGAAGGGGATTGGAGAGAATTTGGTGAAAAGGGTGGGTTGGGTTACGGGTCTTCTGATAGAATTGGGTGTCCCCACCATCTCCAGATGTGTGGAAATGGGGGAGGATGGAGGCTTCATCGTGTAAAATGTTTGATTGGGGTGTTTAGTTGCAACCTGTGATATTCTGAGGCGGTGATTTTGGGAGAATTATGTAGTTATTTTGTGTATTGATTGGTGAGAGAAGTGCTGGAACCATGCTGAACAAGAGTAGTTTAGTTTGTATCTAAGGGAAGTTGTTTATAGCATAGTAGTGAGTGTATGTCTCTGTCGCTGAAGTTTGTGTGGAAAGGGTTCTGAGGGTGGTTTATTTCGATTGAGCTGTGGAAGTGATTGGGTCAATATGGGGGGAAGCGTC